>JAGVSP010004589.1:0-43795 GCA_022494985.1 Micrasema minimum
GTCGCGTGAAATCGAATTTCTTTTACATTTTTCCTGTGGTTCTAAAAAATGGAAAGCAAGGTATTTGAATAAAGTGTTCTCAACACTCAACATTTCTCTTTTAATGGACTCTTTTGAAACCTCAATTTAGGTAAAATATAAAACATCGGGAAATTGAACAGTCGAGTAGTGTTTAGCGAAAGTACTTCATGCTATTCATACGTACATAATAGGTTAGTACTTCGGACGCTAACGTCATTCAAGTGGATTTATTTATTTAATGACGGAAAAAATATCCGTAAAATCGAACAAATTTAAAACTACAATTCGGAATTTTGAACGTTAGAATGCAAAATGAACTGTGAAACCATGCAAATTTAAATAATGTGATCTACTTAATTACGTGAAAGATTATGTTCCGTATCGTATTGTATTGTATTTTATGGCTTGCATTTAGTTTAAAAAATATAATATCAGGTATGTAAATACTTTTCATAAAATTCTCTCTTTCCTTTGCCGTAAAATATCTCTATCAACCAGAAAAATATCTCTGTTATCACAACAATGGTGTTTATTTACATAGATACGCTATTTACTTCCGTTACTAGATATTGGGGATTACTTATAAGTTAACTCGATCTATTAAGAAAGGTCTTTTACGTTGGTTCGGTCATGTAGAGCGAATGGATGATGAAAGAACGGCTAAAAAAATATATGATGCGACTGTGCCTGGACTGGATTTTGAAGTCGAGGAAGGCCGAGAAAGACATGGCATGATCAAGTAAAAGCAAGTGCTTGAAAGTGGGCATGTAAGAAGTCGGAATAATCAACGTGCATGCATGAGAAGATGTATGAATGTGGAGGAAGCAAGAGAAGTATGCCAGGACAGAGTGGTGTGGCGTTCTATAATCCTACCCCTTCGGGAAAATGGCGTGATGGTTAGGTTAGGTTAGGAGTAAACTTACCTAAAATCATTCGTATAAAATGAGACTTTCTGGCAATGGACATGTTAACAGCTGTCAAAATGTCGACTTTTGATCTTAAATATCGCAAAAATAATCACAGAAATAGAAATAAAAATGATAGTGTAATTTTTTTATGATAAAAATTGTTTTTTTTTCACGTACATATTTTTAAATAGTTAATTTATCGTGTCTTTAATTTAAAACGAAATTTATAATTTATTCAACCCACCGGAGAAGGAGCATTAACTCCAAAACCGGAAGGCAGTTTTAAAAAAAATTAAGCAGTTAAAAATGGACATACATTTCATAATTAGAGAAAACTACAAACTGAGTTAAACTAACAACATTTTGAATGTGTACAAATACTTAACTTGTAAACAAATTACTGGATTATACCCATGTTGGGCTAGTATCAATCATTATTGATATCTAAAAAGCTCTTGAAATGAATCAAGAAAATCCAAAAATTCATTTCCAGGGCTTCTCTATTGAGATACAAATCATCATCATACCATATCCACTCCCTATGTGGAGCATATGGATTCCATAAACTGCCTCCAAGCCAAGCGATCGGCTGCCAGTTCCCGCGCATCCTCCCAGGTCAGGTCCACGTCCCGCAGCTATATATCACATATATATATTTTTTAATTAATAATAAATAAATCTATGCAATCTTATGATATTTGCGCATTTTCCAATTTGTAAATACTATTTTCGATAAAGCATAAGCGAATTGTGCTTGAAAATAGGAATCAAGTCGTGGCGGAGCGGGGATTCGAACCGGAGATCTCTAGACTCAGAGACGGTGACGCACTGGGCCACCACTCGTTCATATAATAATAAATAATGATCAATAATGAATGAACCTACCTCGAGTTTTTTTTTCATTAAAAAGAAAATTTTTAAGCCATAAAGCTCCCGATACGAACAAGCTCCGATGCAATGATCTGGCGATAAATAATTGATAAGAACTTAGTGTGTCCCGGAAATTACTACACAAAGCTCGCTCCGTTAAGCAAAGCTTTTATGATTTTCGTCATATTGGTTTATCTCGATACTTGAACGATTATTTTCAGTTGATAATAAAAATACTTCAGTTGACAGGACTAAAAGTTATCGTTGAAGTGTTTGTTTTATCTCAGTAATTTCCTCGGCACACTGTCGACACCACTCGAATTTTCGGTTTCCTAATATATTATCTAAAATCAGATGTTGTTTTGATAAAGCGTTCTGTTATTCGGGAAATGAATCCAGGAAAAATACTGTGTTTTTCATAATAACATATCGTGGGAATGGAGAAAATATTTTACGGCATAAATTCCCTCTAAAATATTTTTTTATCAAATATTATTAAATAAGAATTTATTTCGTTTCGACCGTAAATCACCAAAAATTGCCTGGTAATTTTTGCAAGTCAACAATTTAATTGGAAAATTTTTCATCATACAGGGTGTAACCAAACTCGATGAACAAGCGGGAAACCAGTGAATCTACATCGCATTTGGGGTCGAATGTGTAATATAAATTTTTAATCTGAGTTAAAAAAAAAAAAAAATTTTCTTCTCACAAAAAGTATGTCAGATTAAGTAAAATTGCTCCAATTCTTATTTAAACGCGTTTTTTCAATTTTGCTTTCTTTATGGAGAGTATTAATTTGACTAATACATGATATTTAATAACAATTTGCAAAAAAAAATCGAAAAAAAATCTACTTCATACTCAATTTTCTCGAAAACTAAGGGTCAAACCAAAAAATTTATTCCATAGAATCGACTCTAAATATTATGTAGATTCACTGGTTTCCCGCTTGTACATCGAGTTTTGTTACACCCCGTATAACACGACGGATATTTGTTGTCTACATAAATTTGCTTATTGAAAGTTTAAATTTAAAACTTCCAAACCATGGACAGTCAACGAAGTTCCAAACCATTAAGTACCTATTATTGTGTGAACAATGGTTCGGCAACACATCATCATCATCATCTCAGCCCGTTGAGGTCCACTGCTGGACATAGGCCTCCCCCTGCCGTCTCCACTCCTCCCGGTCCTGCGCCGTCCCCATCCACTGTCTTCCAGCAGACTTCCTGATGTCGTCCACCCATCTCATCGGTGGACGTCGATGAGGCCTTTGGTTCCTCGGTCTCCACACCAGAACGCGTTTCGTCCATCTGTCGTCCATCATTCTGGCTATGTGACCGGCCCATTTCCACTTCAACCAAGCAATTCGCTCCACCACGTCGCAGACCTTTGTCTGGCGTCGGATCCAATCGTTCCTTTTTCGGTCTCTTAATGTTATTCCAAGCATAATCCTCTCCATGCTCCTCTGTGCAACTTGCAACTTATGGGAGGATTGCTTGGTCAGAGTCATTGTTTCCGCACCATAAGTAAGGACGGGCAGAATGCATTGGTTGAATACTCGAGTCTTGAGTCAACACAGCCGCAGCAAAACCAGTTGTAAAATATTGTTCAAATTTGATATATTTTTAACTAGTTTTATAATATTGGACTCGCACTGAAGCGTCTGAAGAAACTGATCTTCAATTTTTCAATACCTACCAGCATCTAGTAGACAGTACTTCGGTACATTATGCGTTCACATGCCGCGGTAGGAGTAACTTTGTATGTTTTTACTAATATTGGGCTAAGTAATTTATTCGTTATCTCGTACTAATATTTCACTGTAAATACGAGAACTCGGATTAGGAGCGTAATTTGCGTAGGAGACATAGAATGAAACTTTCCTCGGTTGTCCCGTATATTTGAACTACGTTTGCTAAAATTGTTATTTTATTTGGGCCATATAATTTCTGTGTGGCTTAAAATCTTACGAGATGTGTAAACGAGGAAATCTGAGATTAGAGATATTTTTCATTAAATCCCACTTCGGCAAAACTTATTTCCTGCTTTCTGGAACAGTCCGACTATTTTAAAAGCAGCCCCAAAATTGAAACATTTGAGTTTATCACAATAACTCAAATACTTCTTTTCAAAAGAAAAAAACATAATGCCCGCTGTATACGGGACAGTTTCTTGTTCAGAAAACTACACAGTTTCTTGTTCAGAAAACTGTGCAGTCTGTCAAACTTCTGTCAAAAGACACGCTAAATATGTGTATTTTTGAAACGCGATTGTAAGTTACTATCGTATGTTTGCTCTCAGGAAATTGTATATTTAGCTAATAATGTAAATATGTTATTGGTTTTTTACATATTTAAAAGCGAACAATAAACCAATGTCTACTTAAACGTTTACATAAAAAATATTATCTGTCATGTCAGCTTAAATCTGACATGAGCACGCAGTTTTTTAAACAGTTTTCGTTGTATACGAGACCGTTTTCAGACTGCATAGAAAACTGCGCAGAAAACTGTCCCGTATATAGCGGGTTTAAGTTTTCTAATTAACAGCAGTCTGAATTTTGTTGGCAAAACTATAATAATCAGTAGTACAAAAATGTAACAGGAAATGAAAAAGTTATAAATAAAAGCCTTTTTAAAAGCTCTTAACGTTTACACATTATTATGAAATGAAACTTTCAGTCTAATATTACAAAAAAGTGTGCCCATAAAACGCGTGGGTTTACCTACAGATTTTTTTTGTATTTACATTAATTTGAAATGTTATATTTCTGAATTTAAAACACATTATTATTTTAATAATAAATTTGGATTTATTATTTTTGCGCGATTCCCTTTTGCGTGATTTATAAAACTTTATTAATGTTGTACGTATGTACTTGTGTATTTTTTTTATATTTATAACTTATAATGCTAATATTTGAACGTGAAGGTAAGGTGACATTGACTTGTTTAAATAAATTTTGTACCTATTTTATTCAATCAATCAAGCAAGGTATTAAAAAAAACTAAGAAACACCTGTGCATATTTATGTATGTGAAAGTATATTGGCTTCCTTAGGCGGATAAAATGCCATATTTTTAATTTCCACAGTACTGTTTAATATTAAATGAATCCTACTTGCGATTGCGAAAAGGTGACTAAAAATCTGATTATTTGTTAGCATTTTTTTTTTTTTTTTTTAACCACCTCAACAGGCAGGAGAGCCCAATTACAGAGGGGAACAACGTCACAAACACCCAGGCTTGAGAAAAATAACTTTTTATTTTTGTGTTCTCGCCGGGAATCAAAACCTCCGTATCGTGAGCCCAGCGTCTTAGCCATTACGCTACGGAGGCCGACAAATCTAAATTTCGCCAAATCGCCGTATCTTTGTAATAAACAATGTTTTCCTTCAGAACACAGAGACCCCGGAAATCGATGCAACCCTAAAATCCTAACGTGTTCACTTGAATGGAAAATGTAGGTAATGTTTACCGGACATGCTCCGTTGACCGTGTTTAATATTTTGTAACTAAGTCAACCTTTTGTAAGAATTATAATAAAACATAAACGCTAATAAGTAAGTACCTACATTTAACCAGTTTCCTTTTTTTGAGGGTACGGTAGGCGGTAAATTTGTATAAACGATTCGGTACTTATTTAAATATTTTTACATAATTTAAATGTCTTATTTTTATAAGAATTATTAATTTCGTTTCGGCTTTCTCGGCGTCCTGGTCGTCCACTGTTGACAATTCGTCGGCAGTTTGCGTCAGAGCTGCGGGACGTGGACTTGACTTGGGATGATGCACGGGAGCTGGTGGCCGACCGCTTGGCCTGGAGGCAGTTTGTGGATTCCATATGCTCCACATAGGGAGAGGATATGGTATGATGATGAGGATGATGATTTTTATAAAATAAAATCAATTAGAGTCATGTAACAAGATCTCTTTAGGAGATCCTATCTCACTCTAACCTTATATACCAAGTCAATCCCTTAGCTCTGCCGAATACATCCAAAAGATTGTCATTGTGGCTTTATATAGGTAACACTATTGATTTATTTTTTTATTTTAATCTTTCTTCATTTATAATCATTCAATAAATTAAGTAAAAGGCTGGGCATTACTTTGTATATTTATATTCTATAACCTAAATATCTTTGATCAAAAGGAACTTTTGTACCTCAACCGGAGTCATGATTTAATTAAATAATTGAATGGTGAAATAAACCCTCGGGCTGTCATTATTTCAGTCCGCCATTTACGGAGGACTTTTAAAAGGCTATTTTAAAGGTAATTTTGATTTTGGCTTAATTTTAGTGAAGTTTTTAAAATCTAATTTAAATTATTCTATAAACGGCAAAGCACCCGATGAGGCTGGCTAGGTTATAAACTTTATTTATAATCATAAATGTATACGGAAACGTCTTCTTTGTTTTTTTTTACGTAAGTTATATTTGATTATGATACATGATTTTACGTATATAACTGTATATTTATTTTAAATAAAAATAACTTTATTATTGATATCTCAACAGAGACAGAGAAACTCTGGAAACGAATGTGGGTTATCTAGGCGTTTACAGGGCCTATGACCTGTCATTGACTGGGTTAAGTGGCCACTTGATGTATTTACAACATTCCCCATTCCGCCCATCATCTGACAACCATGTATGGCAAATTTTTGAACTTTGTATATATGTTGATTTGTTACAGAAGAATCCACATGCGAGTTGTGTTTTCTACAGATTTTTAATATTTTTAATATTTCTTCCCTATAGTGACATCTGTTGAGAATATAGTTAAGCATTTTTTGGGGCAATCAAACTTGTTGAGATATCAATAATATCTGATATCAGCCCAGCATGGGTATGATCCAGTAATTTGTCTACAAGTATTTGTATTAATTTAAAGTGTTGTTGTTAAAAATAACTTTGTTCGTTAAAAACACATAAATCTATTGTTTTATGAAAACGTTTATTTTTTAATCTTAAGTTACTATTAAAATACCAGGTACTAGGTAATTAATATTTTGTTGAATTGGTACACTTGGTTTACGAATGCAGTGCCCTTTGCACCATTAAGTACGGATAAGGGAAAGTAGTAGTACAAGTTTTTGTATCACTTACGTCATTTTTATCGTAACTCGGTTTTGGCGAAGTCACTTTACTCTTACATTAGAAAAAGTCTCTCTAAGTACAGTTCCACACATAATCCTTGAAAAATAAATTATTTTCGGAAGGGCTAACTTTGTGAAAATTGTTTGTTGGTCATAACGCTAACCGATTTACTGAGAAAATGGTCGTAGTTTCTAAAAAATATCATCCTTGACATGAATGATTCAGCGCCAGATGAAAAATTACCTTAATTGTCCTTTCAAAAGATATATTGCAGTAAAGTCAAAACCAAGTCTCTTTCTTTTGCCGTTTCATCTACGAGTGTTATTATATATTTGATGTGATTAATAGATTTTTTACTTCAAGCTATAGCCTCAAAAAAGCAAAACAGACATAAAATTACTATTTTTTAAATTGCCTCGATTAAAAAAGAATCCACACCTACAAAAATGAAATGCGTAACTTCTTATAATTCATTTTTAGCATCTACTATTCTAGAAATTATTTTTAAAATAACATAAATAATTTTGATCAGATTCTGATTGTTTGATATCGATATAATTTATGAGGACGCCGAATGGTGTATCCATTCCACTATGATATCTTTTTCATAACTTTTTATTTGTTTATTCATTATAACTGCTATTTTTTAAGGTAGGTAATTTGAATGAATTATTAGGAGTCATGCTTATTTTTGAGTGCCTTAATAAGGTTATTCATTGTAATTTGGAAATTTTAGGAAATTATGATAATCCGCTTTAACTTGATAAGTTATTACCAAATTCCAAGAAGGTGAAATTACTGTCCAATTTTATACCTCTTTTGACATAAGAGGTTTTTAAATTAATACGGACTTATAAAGGTTAATTATTTACGGATGTGGATATTAAATCAAATTACAAAATTCATGGTAAAGCATAAAGTAGGTATGTAATATATTTAACTATAATAATATATATAATCATAAAGTAGGTATGTAATATATTTAACTATAATATATAGAATCATAAAGTTGGTATGTACCATAATATAAACCAACTAACTAACCATCATGCCATTTCCCCGAAGGGATAGGCAGAGAGGATAGAACGCCACACCATTCTGTGTTGGCATACTTCTCTTGCTTCCTCTACATTCATACATCTTCTCATGCACGCACGTCGATTATTCCGACTTCTTACATGCCCACTTTCAAGCACTTGTTTTACTTGATCATGCCATGTCTTTCTCGGCCTTCCTCGACTTCTACATCCAGGGACAGTCGCATCATATATTTTTTTAGCCGTTCTTTCATCAAAATCTTAACTATCATATATAGAATCATAAAGTAGGTATGTAATATATTTAACCATAATATATAGAATCATAAAGTAGGTATGTGATATATTTTACTATAATATATAGACTCATAAAGTAGGTATGTAATATATTTAACTATAATATATAGAATCAAAACGATCCAGGTACAATTGTATTTTTGGAATAGTATGAACGAAATAATTGTGCAGTAAAATATATTTGAAATTTGATATTTATCTTCAATTTGATACGGAAAAATACAATTAAAGAGTCTCAAATCAACAAACCATGTCTGAAATTTACATATAACCCAGAATGGTCGTGTTTTTGTCAGTATTTTAAATCCAAAATCAATAAAAATAATTCATTATAAAAAATACGCTTCCCCTGACAATCCTCAAAAAATATTTTACCCAAAAATTTAAAATGACACGTCCTGGAAGACAATAATTATCGCTATCTGACAGACGTTCTCAAATTCTTATGATGTAAATTCCGAAAAAAAAATCTTAAAATCTCTCGAGGCCAAATTATTTTCATGCTAATCAGATAACTCCATGATGAACGCTTTATAAAAATGCTTAAATTTTATCAAGTGTTTCAGGATCAATTTGCTAAAAGTATTTTTATTCGCGTTTCGCAAACGTAAATAGTTTACGTGTTATTAGAACTCAAGATAATTTAAAACGTTTCCATTAAAATATTTATAAATAACCTTAGGTTAAACAATATTATAATCTTAAATAATACTTTAAAAGAATGTGTAATATTTTGATGAAATTTCATGAAAATCCATTACAGGCACTTTTCATAATATTGATAATAACTAAAATAATCAAATTATTCGAATTTATTGTTAAAAGCTACACTAACAATTACTTATATTTTAAAATATCTTAAACTCGTTGTTTTATTTAGGTACAACATTATTAAAACTGTTCTCAACTAAAAGCAGAAAATCTATGTCAAGAAATATTTCTGAAATAGAAGCATTCTGACGCTTCAATACTTTTCACGTGTTAATAATTTATGACATCAAACAACTCGAGTTTCAACTATCTTGCCACGCGAAAGATTTGCTTAGGAAATAAGCCGAATAAATTTCCTTCTCGTGGGTATTTCGTATTTCAAAAAGATAATTGACTGATCACATAAAATTTACTTCCTTCCCTTACTTTAGTAATTATTTGACTGGATCTCTGGCACATCATAGAGGAGAGTAAATATAAAAATATCGAATTATGAATATTTTATATCAAGCAGGCTCTATTGAAAGGTAATAAGGATTAATTTCAAGCAAAGACAAAAATTATTATTAAAATTTTACGTACTTATACACTCTGTTTTTATATTATTTAGAATCTCATATAAATCTCCTCCAAATAAAATGTAGCCCTTAGAGTAAGATGTAACCACATAGAATATTGGATAAACACACTACTAAAACTCTATTAAAAAGATTATTTGTTTCCCCATTACCAAAGTGGGTAAAAAACATTATTGTAAAGGTTTTAACAATGAAGATTTTCTTTTCGTTTTGAAAACAAGAGATTGTTTTTATTAAAAGTTTTACTTGATTATACCGCACATGTTAAGCTTCTCAAAAAAGAAATTCCAATCATGCATGTATTCTGTTTGTAACTTTTTTTCCAGATAAAAAAATTATTACGTTTATGCCAGGCAGTTATTTAACCAGTGTTTTATGCGATAAAAAAAATTAACGGCATTAATTTTTATGTTTAATGCATTATAAAGTGTTAACCAGGTAAAGAATGACATAGATTGCATAAATGTATAATAAATAGATAATAATCTAACCATTAATATTTATCTTTCATAAGTAAGAGAGAGATAGCGCAATTGTCACGGCTTGTTCCCAAGAAGTTATAGCGTCATAAGAAGAATAGTATTTTGCTATTTCGATGCAGTTTTAATTCAATTACTTTTACAAAAATTTGCTTTTATAACTATACATTTTTAAGCACATCGATAGATTGATACTGAAAAAAATCACAGGTTTTGTGAATGTAAAATTTAGCTTATTATAACGTTTATGGATCCGCCACAATGAGAACTCTCTGGTAACTTCGTCCGAACGAGGATCGGAAAATGGAAGGACTTACCAGAGCTGGACTCAACAGGACGGGAAATGACGATGAAGTACCTCCAGGAAAAGCGAAGTATTCTGGAATACCCTGGAAACACCACGTTAAACTGGCGCGGCGGGACACAAACCGAGGGGCACAGCACACGAGCACACTATAACTCACTTTCGCCGAGGGGGATTCGGAAATTGGTTTCTGGGGAAACTTAGAGATGGATGGCGAGTATGACGAGGAGATTTTTGTGAAAAAGAACGAAGGAAGATCAGGTATTAGAGTTCACGAGACGGATGGATGTTGCGAGGTCAAAGTAATGTTGCTGCGCTGAGCAGATTTTCGAGACTGACGCGGTGTTGGAAATGGGTGACAAAAACGGAATGGAATGAATGAAGGTAGGTAATAAATTTTTGAAGGAATCCAAACTACCTATCGCCAGAGAGTACCATAAATGGTCAAACCATATTAAAAGACGAGTTGATTAAATAATTTTCTGTATGACACCTTTTTCTGAGTTTTGGTAATGTAATAACAAAATGTTTTAAGTATAACGTAGAATTAGGGCAATTCATTTAAATATAATGTTTTAATTATAATTCTTACAAATAAATATAATTTTAATTCAAAACATATCGATAAATGTTGAGAAAAAATGTACCACTCAACATGTTACTACGGCATTGCTGATAAGTTGTAAGAATACTTTTATATTTTTACCACACACCTACTTACCAAATATTTTGTGATAAAATTTTGAACGACTTTATTTATAATAATTTGACATCTCAACAAAGACGAGAAATTCTGAAAGGAATATGGACATCTAGCCGTTTACAGGGCTTACGACCTGTGGCCACTTGATGTATTACACCATTCCCCATTTCACCTAGTATTTGATATCCATATCTGCCAATTATTAGAACTTGTTTATATATATAGTGAAATGGCGCGACGCTTTACATGTGAACACCCTCTGTCATCCATTGAGAAAATTGCTATTTTACAAGATAATTGCACCGATGATTTATAGATTTCGTTTTAATATTCGACGCCCTCTGAAGAAGTTGAGTTATTAGCCTATAGTTTTGTATTATTGTGAAAAACCTTGTGCAAATCCCAAACAATATACGCTTTATGTTTGATTTAATTGTAATGAACAAAATTAAATACAGAAACATTACTTTGTTTGTCAGTCATTTTTCATCAACCGTATTACCTTTTTCGTACGACAGTTTTTCTCCCCTATGCTACACCTTGAAAACAAACAATGTACTTTTATACGGTGAATAAAGGAAAAGGAAGTAGGTACATCACTTACCTTTAGGCCTATTACGCACTGTCGACTGGTCGCCGGCGGCAGCGACTCAAACGACCAAAACATAGGCAACTAGTGTCAGGAGACCAAGCCTGAGCCATTGTGAGCGACTTCCGGTCGTTACGACAGTTGCTCGCAGTGTGAATGCCTCCATTTGAAGCCGTGTTCCTATTAGTCGCCAGCGACCGGCGCCGGACCGACGTGTCGCCACTACGCGTCGAGTCGCCCGGGCAACCGGCGGCGGCGACCAAGTGCGTAAACATCTATTTAAACAACAGTAAGTCACAGTCGCCGTCGACCGAGTCGACAGTGCGTAACAGGCCTTATACGTAATCTAGCGTAGGAAGGAATTGTGTCATATCATACATATAGCAATGACAACCATAAATATTACAACAAAAAAAAACTTTTTCTCGCCAGTGAGTCTATATGGGTGTATCAAGATAATTATAAGAGTTCTCCCAAATCCATTGAATAAAACTTTCAATTAACTAAGAAAAGACTACATCAGTGTCTTGTAGTACACCAGTACTTATCTGATTGAATAATATATTAATTAAAATGTTGATTAACACTTTCAATATCCTTTTACAAAATTCAATAATTAATTCAGCAGTGTAAGGGTTTACTGGTGGGAGTGTTTTTGATGTTAGCTTTTATGAGTTTGTTTTCAATTTTCAAAGTAAACACTTTTTGCATTGTTGTAAGATTGCTTATAAACCACATACGTAAAAAAATCATATTAAGTTAAACCTACGCGAGTTGAGTAAAAATAAACTCTACGATATACGAGGTAATAATTATTATGGTGGTTATAACCCCACATAAAACATAGGATAATATAGTTAGGTAGGTGTGCGTGTCCTTCGCGCGATGTAGTGGAGGCGAGCGTACACAGCGCTCATTCTGGTTTTAAGCCTAATGCAAAATTGTTAATAATCTCGGCTAATAAATTGCTAAGTAAAACAAGGTTTTCATACTGATCCAATCAAGAACCTAAGAAATCATTGTGAAAGATAAGGATTTCACAATAATGTATCTAACTCACTAACTAGCCATCACGCCGCTTCACTGAAGGGTAG
This sequence comes from Micrasema minimum, assembly GCA_022494985.1. Taxonomy (NCBI): domain Eukaryota; kingdom Metazoa; phylum Arthropoda; class Insecta; order Trichoptera; family Brachycentridae; genus Micrasema; species Micrasema minimum. The sequence continues at coordinate 12,702 of JAGVSP010004589.1, forward strand.
GCAGAGAGGATAGAACGCCACACCACTCTGTCCTTGCATTCTTTCCCTGCTTCCTCCACATTCATACAATAATATAGGCGCATTAAATAATATTCGTCGTGAATTTGTCCACAGGATTAAACACTATAAAACCCCGATTTTTCCTCGTTTTACCAAGAATTTTGAAATTCAATAAAAATTTTAGGGGGAAAATGCATGGATTACACATTTACACTATTTGGCTACCGGCGATGAAAACAGCTAATTATTACGCCTACAGTTTTGCTTGTGTAGAAGCGAGCGCTCAGAAGACCTATTAGCAAGTTAATTATTATGAAAGTTGTATGATTAAAGAGCATACACATATACTTAATTTAATAAACAGAATAGCATTTAAGAAATAATAGAGAGATAAAGTAAAATTTAAGTAAAGCATTCAGCAGGAAATTAATCTCTTTTGCACGAACGCATGAATATTTGATACGTATGATAAGAGGATTATTATGGAGATAATTAAAAATAATTTATTGTAACACGTTTTTCAGTTAGTTTAATTGAAAGAAAAAGTTGTAAAAAAATATAAATCTTAAATACGAACTGGTGTTTTATTGAACATTATGCAAAAGATTGTAGTCGTATACTTTCACGAGTACATTTATCATAATATCTGTGTGGCTTTAGTCGTTTCCTTGGTGATTGTTGTTTTTACTCAATGGCCAAGACTTGCCTTTAACCTTATACCTAATACCTCTCGTCAGTGGTTAAAGAGAAGTTTTGTTTTTATTTCATTACGTACATTAAATTAGCTTTCTGGAAGCCAACGGCAAAAGTCGCATAAAATAAAGTAACTTTTCCTATTTGACGCGATCTCAAGGGGAAAATCTCGAGAACTCAAGATGTAATTTATTTCAGCTTACCGCGTGACTTGTTGCAATAATACATAAGTATCTATTTATATAAATAACAAAAATTTATTGTCTATATTACGAAAAATAATATCTTAAATAGATGGTTTTTAAAAATTTAAAACATGTTAATTTTATGACATTAATGACTGATACCTAAAACTAAAAACAATGTAACTTTGTTTCTTCCAGCGGTTTAAGAGAATAAAATGGAAAAAATGATGTATTTATTGTATTTTAACTTTGTTGAACTACCAATAAATAATTATTGTCGCTATCGATCGCTAGTGAAACGTACTATCGCACGAGCATCGGTACGCCTCATTAGTACCAATATCTATATCTATGATTTACGATTTTGTACAGTAAAAGATTTTTTTTTAATATAGATTCAGCATATTCAACTCATTTTGTGTATTTTTTATAAATTTATATATATCCTTCCTCCTTCAATAAATTTCAATGAATTTATATTTTCGGATCCTGTTTTTTTGCCCGTGTATTAAAAAATCCAAAAGTTAGAATTCTAATATCAATATTCGTTTTCACATTCCACCTATAAAATATATTATTTTTAATATTTTAGAAAAAAAATCCTGTGGAAGTAAGCTTTACAGGAGTATAACCGGAAATAAACCTTTATCAATTGATGATTGACAGAAAGCTGACTTATGGAGTACTTTTATTCGTCTTTGATGTTAAGGTACATGTGGGCGTTTATAAATTTCATATTAAATTTAGAGGGAATCAAAACGCGTTAAAAGAAATATATATAATATAATCGTTGGTAACTAAGATAAAGAAATACTTCGTCATAAGTTGGCACCTAAAAAAGATCAAATTGGTAAAATCAATATGATTGTTTTGTTGTAAATGAAACTAATATTTAGTATTTTTCACGTATTCGTTATACGTTCAATACCACCAATATGTTAAATATAACATAAATAGTGTAAGGTAATTTTATTAATTAATAATATTCAATTATTAAATACCGGATAATGTAACCGAATTGCTTCTAGTGTGGGTAAATATTTGATAAAGCCCATCACTAGCCTGTTCTATTTCAAATTGAACTTCAAAGAAAACGTACGACGACCATTACATAATATTTAATGTGGTTACCTTCATCTCGGTAACAAAGGGGTTGACTCGACGAGATTTTAGTGTTGTACACGGGTTGACACATAATAACGTAATATAAATGCGGTTTGAACCTAATAACCACTTTCTCTCCTAGATCGAATATTCTCGCATAACCAAAATGACTCCGGTATTTCGCAAAAAAAGGTTAAACGGTTACTGCGTTACGGGCGTTAATTAATTTTTAAGCTTAAGTTTCTACTAACCAAGCAGTTCTTAACAACTGAAACGATGATTTGCGAAATCCGTAACCCTCTGGTTGAAGCCTTGTTTAAATTTGTGCGAATCATCGATTATAACGGTCTCAGGTCTTATTAATTTACGTTAAGAACTCGCTGGAAATGTATTGCTTTGGGTTTAGTAAGATCGCTATGCTCGCCTATAGTACAACTTTTCACGTATTTGGTAAAAAATAATCGAACGTTATTTATGGTAATACACTCCCAAAAACGCTTTTGGCTCGTAATAATCCACTGACCAAAAAGGCCGCTAACTAAAAGAGCAATGTTGACAAACAAGTTTCTAAGTAATAATGGGTATGAGATAAACAAAAGGGTAAAGCTCATTTTAAGGTTATAATTGCTGAAAGATTGTTGTTGATGTTAAGGTAAATTCGTGCATAAATACCTATAAAAACGCACAGTTATAGTTTAACAATAGTTATTTTTAATGTGGTTTAACAACATGTTTTAAATGTGTAAAAAATATAGCTGTAGAACTTCAAATTACTGGATTATACCCTGCGTGGGCTAATATCAGAAGATTATTGAATATGCCCAAAGGAGACAGAGAGAAAATTCTGGGAAACGAATGTGGAGTTTATTATGTGGTAAACAACATTTTCAATGGGTAAAAATACTTAACCCACTGGAATGACCGCTGGACAGATATTATTAAGCCCTGAGTAAAACGCCTAGATAATCCATCATTCGTTTAACCCAGCCAGGTCGTGTAAAACGCCTGAAATCGCCGTGGAAATTGGATAATCCACATTTGTTTGCAATTTCCTTAAAGATCTGTATTTAAATATGTTTTTCAATTATATTTATGATGTTTAGGATTAATCGCATTGTGTTAAGTTTTGAATCGTACTTTCTTATTCGTCTTTTTGATGGTGAGCAATATGTAATATAAAAATGTGAATATACCGGTCCAAAATGAGTTTTATAACTCCTGGGGAATTTAATAACAGTATGTTTTAGTTAAGATTTTTGTTAAAGAAATAAAAATTTAAAAAAAATAGTTTTCTCTTGTCACTGTTGGGATAGAAAAAATATATTATAGTACATGTGTTTATTTCTATTTCCCAAAATAATATTGGTAACTATATGCATTTAGTCCACACCCCACCCCGTAACATAGGGGTAACGCATTTGGCTACCGTGCATTACGACCGTTTTCCATCATTATCATATTATATTGATTTGTGTGATACTCTCGTTGATCATAATTTACGCTTTGTAATTTCCAGTTGTGATCCATCGCTTGTTTACTGTGATCAATTCAATGTAGCGCCAGCGTCCATAGGGCATTTCGGTGATAATAATTTCACCATTTTGGTTATCGAAAATGATTACAATAGTATCAACTCGGGCTGTACGAGATAAGTAAAGTAATAATTTTCGGTCAGCGGGCACGGCACTTAAAATACCCAATATAAATGCGGTTTGAACCTAATTACCATTTTCTCTCAGGTCCTGTACACCGGCATAGCCGTGGCGCTATGGCGGAGCTCCAGGGGTATGGAGAGGGCGGCTCGCGTGCCCCCCGCGGCCCCCTGCTTCGCGGCCCACTGCACCCGCCACTCTGGACCGACAGAGACCCAGGTGAGATTTGCACATTGCAATAAATTGTAGGGCGTACCCGCAAATTAATCGCCAATCAATTTGGGATGGATTGAAGAAATTTATAAATTAAGTTGTGATTTTTTTATTGAAAGGCGTTAGTCTTGATATGATCAACTACAAGTTTCTGCTTGGAAAATGTTATAATTATTAAAAGTTTGAATATCCATCGTGCATTAGATGTATGTATAAATGTGGAAGGAAGCAACCGTTTTCTAGGAGAAAGTGGTGTGGCGTTCTATACTCTCTACCCCACCGGAAATATCGCACGGTGTTTAGTAAGCTATTCAGTTTCAGTTAATGTCGGGATATTTGCGTGATATTTGTTCTGTGCCAATGTTAGATTTGTCCAAAACACTATTTTCCAAATGTCACCTTGACGCTTTACGACGATTCAATCAATCACATTTTATGTTTGTCACCTCTAAATATTAAGGATGACAGTAAATGATTAATTAATGAGATTTTAGCACGCGCACTCTTTTCATAAAAGTTTAAACGGAGATAAGCTGCGTGCAGCTTACTACAACCTGCCTCGTATTAATTGGATGCATTACGGATTTTTCCAATTATTACTTCAAATCCCACGTGCACCGATTCCAACGATAATCGTAATCCAAAGTGCGTCGCCACAAAAAAAAATCATTCATTATACCTATATCCGCTCCCGATGTGTAGCATGATAGGGAATCCACAAACTGCCTCTAGGGCCAAGCGATCGGCCGCCAGCCACTCTCGCGCATCCGCCCAAAACAGTCCACGTCCTCAGCTGCTGACGCAAACGGCCGGTCGAATTGGCAACAGTGACGACCGTGGACGCCGAGAGACCTGATGCCGTTAGTAATAGAGGCAACATGGGTTAAGGCTCTCAGAGGCATACGTATATATATGGCCTAGCGCAGCCGATAACGCCTTCGCCCGTGACAGGAAATACACACACACCGGGTGGGGGTGTCCGTTGCCATCACCTCTGTGTATCCGTATCCAAGTCAAACCACCGCACATCCTAATAATTCTTCTAGACACCCAAAAAAATCACTAGACGGTGAACAATTGTATTCAAGTGGGCATCTAGGACACGGGTCTTGATGTTGAAGGTTCAGTTATTATTGGGATGAAGTATCACAAAAAAGGAAGGTATGACGTGGTAAAGTTGCTAGCAGTTTATTATATTGAAAGAAAATCGGTCATTTGGTGAGTTAATTAAATCGGTTTTGTTATATACTGCATTTCTATTTAACGCTCATAAGCTTACATTTAGTTCCTGATTTTGTAAATCTTGCAGATCCCATTGAAAGCGGTTGTTTCGGGGTTAATTATAGGGTAGCTTAATACCAGAGTATACCATTAAGTCTCTTTCGATTTTAAGATAAATAAGAACTTCAAACCTAATGATGTTTAAAATGTTTAGCAGGAACCGAGGTATGAAATTTTCCTATACGTTATATTTGATAGTTTCGGGCATTCTCGGCTTTTTTTAGTTCCGTGTTTTCTCTCGAATCATTTTGTTTAAAACGAATAAAACTACGTACCTTATTCAAAACAGATGTTATAATGTGGCTTTCTATCCTTCATTTGACTCATACGCCGATTTAATTAAAGTAATAATTTTGTATGAAAATAACTTTTGAGGTAATAGTTTTTTTTTATTGAATTAGAATAGGAAATATAACCTAAGAATTAAAATGTTAGGTAGTCGTTATTACCAACGCTGCTGACAAAGTGACCTTTTGTTGCCGGTCATTCCATTTATAATCTGTTTCCAAATCCACCTTCGCTTTCCCTTACCAATGTCTCGTTTATGTCGCATTGTAAACTCAAGATAGGATCAGGATGTAAGTCTATCATGATTTAAATCTTCACTGAATTATACTAGATCTTGTCTTGAGTATGTTCATTTTCAGTTTCGTCCTAGCTTTGTAGGTTTCAATGCTCTGTCAGAATCCGATTACAATAAGGATAAGTTTGCTATATAGTGGAGGCGGCAGGGGGGGGGCCTATGTCCATCAGTGGACCCCCACGCTGAAAATGATGATGATTATTTATTATTATTATTATTATATCTGTCAAATGAACTATAGCGGGATAAGTAAATGCTTAGAATCGTTTTGTGACTCCACGCCTATAGAGAAGCAGTAAAAGATAAAATGAAAAATATATTATTTTTAATGAGAATCAAACATCATAAATCGCACAAGTACAGTATATATTTGAACAGTATATGACATACCCAGTATATTTATGATCCATATTTTTATAGATATCTTCTTAAATTAGTCAGATGCTAAAAGTATTTATTTGGCAAAATCGCTTACTTTAAAAAAGATCATTAGACAGTCTGAAGCAACAGAGCCTTAATTATTTTTTAGAATTCTTTCTTCAATTTTCATCCTTCGCCTTTTTGGGGTATCCTTAAAGTACTTAAGGACCTGTCTATTCTTTTTCTGTCTAAAAGATTTTTCTGACAGAAAGTTTTTCCTCACAAAATTATCATTCCGTAAATAATACAGAATGCGAATGAAATTTGAATGAATGTTTTGGTTTTTCAAGGAATCTGTTGCGTTATAAACAAGATATAATAATGTTTAATTAGTTGTTAACATGTTGTCAACAAACACAAACTCTTAAAAAATTAGTATAAGTGCAAGTCTTATACAGGCTACATTACGTTAAATAATGAAAAAAATATTTATTTGATATATGACCAAGATTATATTATCGTATTCCAGAATTTTTCGATTTCTTTTTCGAGCTTACGCTTTGTGTGGAAAAGTTTCTAATTACAAATTTTGTGCTGAAATAGAGCTACTTCCTATTTAGTATAGGTGATTTACAACATAAACATTGTGCTCGCAAAAATGAGTTTGGTAAAAAAACTACCTTAAAATTCGTTTTTTATTGGCGTTTTTTGAAGTTTATAATTCCTATTATTATCGTTACAGGGCATTTCCATAATTAGACATTTAAATAATTTGCCTTTTAATAACACACTATAGGAATATTTTGTAAACAATATGTTTTTAAATTTATTTCTTTAAAATAATTTCTCCAAAATAAGTGAAGATAAAAAAAAATCAAGAATGTTAAATTCATGGTTCTGTGATTCTAATTTTCATTTTACCTTCTAACTTAACCACAGACCTTCACAGGACAACAACCTCTATAACTCCTAAAATATCATTAAAAATACCCTCATTTCCCATCAAATCTTCTTAATTTCTTTTACGAAAACGAGATTTTTTGTCATATTATAATATTTCTATGAATAATGATTATAATTTATATTTATCTTAGGTATTGTTAGTAAAATATATGTTTGTTGAAAATACATTTTATAATTTCATTTTATTAGTAGATTTTTTTCCAAATTCAGGATTATGGATATTCGAGCGTTTACAGGCTTATGACATGTCATTGGGCTGGGTTAAGTGGCCTATTTTACGTACTACATTTTATAACATTTACATAAATAATTCGATACTGTCAAATAGCTTCACAAATATATATCGGAAGAATATGTTCACCAAATTGTCATTAAAAATTGAAATCAGTGACTAAAATTAATCAAAGGTTCAAACTTTGTCCTGTGAAAATTTAAAATTTATGTTACTTCGATGGTTACTTTAGCTTAGCTCAAATGAAATCCGAACGTTTTTATCATATAATAAATAATCTATGATTTATAAGATCAATTTAGCTGAACTTGAGACACAGAGGGTATCTTAAAGATACATATATATTTCTAGCCTATGATACTATATTTGTAGGTATGTCTATACATACCGAACATACCTACAATTGATATTATAAAATATATATATATGTAATAATGTTGATTCGATGGAAATATAGTCGCGTAAATCTAGCCATGCAAGTTCAATTGAAAAATGCTGATGGAGTCAGAAAATAGCATAGTCGTATTCAAATGCTGAATTGACTATAGATCTACAAACGAATAATTGATGCCTTACCAGCATTTGTTCCTTCAATGTTCAATATTAATAGGGAAGAACTGGACCGTGAAAGTCACTTGGCAATGAACCCTCTTAATTATCCTAAAGTACATAAGGAACTAAAAACAAAATACATTACAAAAGTCAGAATACACAAAAATACTTTTCTTTTAAAACTGTTTCACTAGGCGCGAATTATGTATACATTATAAAAAATATGCATATTATGCATGCAATGGATTAGCTCCAAGCTATTCTTACGTTTAAAAACCTTTTTAAAATGTAAAAATACTTAATACCGTATAAATACAAATCATTTTCTAATACCAATCCTGTCGGTCTGACTAACGAGACGATGCGTTCCCATTTATAAAAATGATGAGTTCAACACATTTGAAAAATCGTAGCCATTGACCGCTAGATAGGTGTTTTTAAAAAATCTTAACGTCTTTGACCCTGCCTGTTTTCTACGTATTTTTTAAGACTATTCACAACCATCCATAGTACACCTCAACGCTGCACTCTCACGAGAATTTATTATCGCGCGTGACGATGCATTAGTACGTCTAAGTACCAAATTTGTTCAAAAAATATTGAACAAAGAAGTATTAATCCTGAATTTTTTATTTTTTATTTCATGTTGTTATTTCATTTATTTTATATGTGTAGCAATGTTGATGCGAACAAAATTATTATTAGGTGTATTAAAGCATTCACGTGTAACATGGACATTCGTTTTTTCTCTCAGAAGCAATTATGTCTAATGCTTTCGATTTTATTACGAATCCAATCAAATGAAATGTGGTTATCGACCAAAAAACATGGTTTTCAATTTCGTCGAATCTTTTCGTATATTCGTACAAACAATAATATTTAATTCTGACGGTAGAATGTATGAAAAAACAGAAAACGAACATAAATAATGAACAACATTTTGAATGAATACAAATACTTGTAGACAAATTACTGGATTATACCCATGCTGGGCTGATATCAGATATTATTGATATCTCAACAGAGACAGAGAAGCTCTGGAAACGAATGTGGGTTATCTAGGCGTTTACAGGGCTTATGACCTGTCATTAAGTAAGTAATAAAGTTCAGATTCGAACCTTACTTACACCAATAAAGTAGATCGCCCAAAAAAATGCTTTAACAATATTCTCAATAGATGTCACTATAGAGAAAGAATATTAAAAATATTCGAAATCTGTCGAAATAACAACTCGCAAGCGGATTGTTCTTTACATCTTAGATATATATACAAGTTTCAAAAATTTGTCATACATGGTTGTCAGATGACAGGCGGAATGGGGAATGTTGTAATTACGTCAAGTGGCCACTTAACCCAGCCAATGACAGGTTATAAGCCCTGTAAACGCCTAGATAACCCACATTCGTTTCCAGAGCTTCTCTGTCTCTGTTGAGATATCAATAATATAAATAATGAACTTCATTTTATGTAAACGTTGTCACTATAGATGTAAAATAGTCGTTACTAGTCGAATTAAAACCTTTTTATCCGAATTTGAAAAAAAACTCACTCTATCTCTGTAGAAATATAAAAATCAAATATATACCTACTCCCGTCATGGGATAAATCTAGATTTGTGTACAAGTATTTAAACACACTAAATATGTTGTTATATAAAATTCCTGGTATAAATATAAGTAAAATAAACTGCAGAGCTATCTGCGGGCGATTACTAGTAATTCATTTTATTTGGACAGAATCTTAATAACAAGACTGAAGTAATTGGCTAGTAATTTTTTTAACGTCAATGTCAATACATAGATGTCGCTAGTTACGCGCAAGCGCATGGTTTTCAATTCGTAACATATAAGCAAAATCAAAAATGCTACCTGGTGTGGATATTCGCTAATAAGCGGAATGGGGAATGTTGTAGTGCGTCAAGTAGCTACTTAACCCAGCCAATGACATGTCATAAGCCATGTTAACGTTTGAATATCCATATTCCCGAATTTGAACAAAAAAATCTACTTCATCTGTGTAGAGACATAAAAATCAAAAAAGGTTAATTATTTGTTAAATATTTAAGCAGAATATTTTAATTAAAGACTTTTTTCCGATTGAATAATGATAAACTAAAATTCTATCTGTATATGTGTATATAGAGGTATGTTTCATTTTTAAAATATGCGCGTGTAGATGGGTAAGTTTAACAGCGTAGTTTTCAAGTAAGTATTCGTTTAAGGGTTTTAAGAGGATTGCTCTTTAGAACTCACATCGACCCTGCGTTAGTATGAAGTAATCGTTTTTTCAAATACCACTAAGTGTTCATTCCATTCTTCTCTGTAGAATTCCATCTTGACATGTTTTATTTCAAAAGGGACACTAATACTGAAGTTAATAGGTCAAAATAAGTAAAACCTACTTAATAACAGCACACAAAAGGGAGTTTTTTTTTTACTTTTTTTCCCTTATCCAAGTCTAATGGTGCACAGGGCCCAGCTTTGGTATACCAAGAACATTATATCTTGATCATAATGGACTACGAAACAATTTTTTTAATGTGATTTATATCTTAGGTTCAAAAAACTGTTTTCGGGATTTTTGTTATCATTATTATGTCCGGAATTCATTTTAAAAATATCCCAATCGCGATTGCCCGCCAAAACGGGTAATTATATGGAAGGATGCGTCTATTCATATTTTAACCAAGTTTTTTATGTAAGCCGTTTTTATGTGGCCACTTCTATGGTTCTACGCATCAACTATATATTCAGTACGACCCTTTTTATGCGCTTAGGAGACGGGTGTTTTTAAAGCATCCGTTTGCGGTCAATCCGTTTTTAAAAATGAAATTTCAAGGAATCTTTGAATTTTTATATTTAAAAGAAAAATTTTAAATATTCATTACTATTCACACAAAAAAAACGGAGTTTAAAAATATAGTACACTTCCCTATTGAGGCGCTGAGAACCAAGAGAACATTAGCGATTTTACATTGAATTAATCAAAGTATGTAGCAGAAAAATATTGACTCAAATGCCAATATTCATTCTGAAAAGTTTAAAAAAATATTTTTTTAATTGCAAAATAAAAACTCTAGTGACATTTGTAGTATTTTGCTGGAATATACCGTAATGATTGTCGTTTTAAATGATTTTAACTTCAACGTAATTTTTATTCAAATACCGTGTTTTGAGTTGTTGCAAAACCTCTCTGATTGCATAATTACCTGCTAGCCACGTAATATAAGAAATGTATTGTGTAGGTACGTAAATGCGCCGCAGAGGAAAATTTTTCTTGATTAAAAGTTTTTTTTTGTTTTCGAGAGGGTCTACTCCTAAGGAACCACCAGCAGTAGGAACATTTTTATTTACTTTACTGCATGTTGAGAAAATAGCAAAACTTAGAAAAACTACAAGTACCTTACTAAACTGTATTACGAACATTAACACTAGACAAAATATTTTTAAAAAAAATGTATGTTCCATTATTTCCATTTTGCAGTAAAACAAAGACAACTATATCTATCTACCACTATCTAATACATTTGAATCATTCTGTTTTCCTCTGGTGCAGCTGAAGCGCGATTTTTGACAGTTATTATTTGACACAAGAAAGCTGTATGCTTGCGAGAATTTAAGAGATGAATAAGGCGGAGAAAGAGGCCGAACGAAAGACTCAGCTTCCAGGCGATTCCTGTGGTGCAATTACGGTAGTAAACCCAAACGTCACTAGACGCCCATTTCCCGCCAAACTGTCAAATATTTTATCTCTAACCTTACTTATTCGACGAATTTGCTTCTCCAAAATGTTGATCTTTTATGTCTTGTGGAATGCATAGACCTTGAGAGATTCTACCAAGATTCTACTCTACTTTGAAGCCAAAAATCCGATTCCGATTTTTGACAGTGACAGTTATCAGAATTGCTAAAATGTCTTAAACCTTAGCAGAATCGCAGCGCAGGAGACCTAAAACCGTCAATTCAGTAGAAAAATTTCCTTTACCTTGGTCTTATGGAGACTGAAAAGAGAGGAGATCTTCTGTACTGCACTTCACCAAAATAACGTCAAAAAACACAAAACAGATCACAACGATTTCACTAACAACACAATCACACAGTAGACGCGGTGTTTAAATAGTTCAAGGTTGATTTTATGTTAATTGAATGAGAAAAATGAGGGATCGACAGATGAATGCGTTTATACAATGCGGGTCGCGAATTGTTACAATTTTTTGACTACCCGCGAAGTGCCATAGATAATTGGTTTTTTGGATAGAGGACGGTACAGACAAGGAATATAGGAGTAGGAACCAAGTATTTAGCCGTGTATATTTGTATATAACCAGATAGGATTGAACGCCTACTATTTTGTCCCAGCACACTTATTTTTAATCGTTTTACTATCATAATAGATTAAACACATTAATACATGGGTTTATATTTTGTGAATTTACTAACAAGCGTGTGTTAAAATTTTGTGAGCAATAATAATAAGTATTTGTATTAAATTATTAGGCAACATCAAGTTTACATCCCGTCAATTAAGGAAAGGCTAACATTAACCTGAACAGTATCGTAATAAACTGTTTCATATTCCGATAGGTAGAATTAACCTGCCAATGGTTTTCCCGTCTACGTCAGTAGGACTATAAACGCGCTTAGGAAAATGTCGAGAATGATTATTATTAACCAATTACTTGAAGCTTGTTCTAAAGTAGAATTTATATGTTAAATATATACTTACACAAGTACATACAAGTACAAACAAATATTACAATAAACAACATTTTGAGTGTGTCCAAATACTTGTAGACATAACAAATTGAAGATTCATCTTCAGGCGTTTCCTAGTAGGTGATATAATTCGGTAAGAATCTCACTTGCAACCATAAAGGGTTTCTGCTAAAATGCTTAGCAATTTTTCTCAATGGATGACAGAGAGTTCACATTTGAAGCGTCGCGCCATTTAACTGAATATTGGCAGATATGGATATCAAATACTAGGTGAAATGGGGAATGTTGTAATACATCAAGTGGCCACTTAACCCAGCCCAATGACAGGTCATAAGCCCTGTAAACGCCTAGATATTCATATTCCCTTTCAAGTTTCTCGTCTCTGTTGAGATGTCAAATTGTAAATATTACAATACTTAGGTACTAATTTTGATTAGTAAGTAATTGGGGTGTAAGCTAATAAATATCGAAATTACCGGATTCAAGCAAAGAATGTTGATCACATTTTCCAGAATTTTATCTTTTTTGGGTACCAAAATATCTATTATTTGTTATACGTGGAGTAACAAGACTCGTAGTACAACCCTAAAACTTAAGAATTTACATTACATTTGGAGTCAAATGTGTAATATGACTTTTGAATCTGACATTGAAAAAAAACATTTTTCTTCTTCTCGTAAAAGCTTTCATAAGTACAGCAGATTCAGAAATGTTGCACAAATTCGTATTAAAATTCCGTTTTTGCTATCGCTGTCTTTATGGGTGGTATTAATTTGACTACATAAATTATATTTGATAACAATTTGTAGAAATTTCTCGAACAAAAATCAACTTCTTACACAAATATCTCGAAATCTATGGGTCAAATCAAAAAGTTTTATTTTGCAAAATCGACTCCAAATAAATTGGGGTTTCCCGCTTGTACACAGTGTATACGTACTTTCAATCGATAAATTGTCATTTTTTGTAATATCTACTCAAATTATATCTCTGTACGCGCTAATGCAACGTCAATAAAAACTTATTTTTAGAATTAGGTTTAGAGCAATCTATAAATGACAATATTTACCCAATCTACTTGTTTACTCAGAGTATTGATATTTTCAATATTTCACAAAATAAACACGATGTGCGTTTTGTCTGAAATAACTATTGACAGAACGACAAAGATTTCGCTTTCTAGTTATTTCAATAATACTAGCTTTCTGTTACTATCCATTGTTAACAACGTTTCGAATAAATTCGACAAAAAATATATACTACTACTACTACTTTCCCTTATCTGCACCCAATGGTGCATAGGAGACTGCATTGGTACACCAAGTGCAGTGTATCTTGATCATTTTATTACATGAAGGCAAGATGATCAGTCTTACGCTTCAGTACCAGTCCAAGGTATCACACATGAAATATTAATATGAAAATCTCATGTAAATAAATATATAAGAAAAAGAAATAATTATTGTTACTTGCATTGTTTTAATATTTATGATGTGGATAAATATTAATAGAAAATAATAAATAATAGTAATAATATGATTTAATATTGGCCGGTATAAGCTGACCATCAACTATTCTACCAGTTGGGAAGTTGGAAAGGGCTCCCTCTTGCCCTTGGGTGAAAAAATGCTCGCAAAGTCTTCATGGTCAACATAATAGGATATGGAAAGCAACTGAAACACATAAATACCCAAGAACCATCGCAAGAACTTAATAAAACTCCTCAAAGACGATCTAAAAATATGTGAAATTGAACCATGAGAACTGATAAGAAGTTCGAAAGCCTCCCAAGGCAGAAGTTATTTTACATTAACCATATTATATGTAACATTAATATATTTTGTACCTGTATACCTAAGGTATCTATTTGTGAACAATATTTTCTATTGGAAATCGGAATTGTCATGATAAAATTTTAAAGGAAACAAATGGATACGAAACTATGCACACTTTGCACACTTAAAGCGCGACGTTGCGTTGTTTTGTTTTCCTAGACCCCGCAGACTAGAGACTTTCTATCGGGCGATAGTTTAGTCGGGTTGGGCTGCTAGCGCGCACACTGAATCAACAAAACAGTCGGGTTGATGATGAGTGCGAAAACTAGAAAACAGTCGGCCAACTGCTCTCGAATGATTTTCCAGTTAATAAACGACTTTTGAAGAGAGCGGTCGCAATGAATGTTGGAACAATATTGTCAAGAAAAAATATTATTGCTGCAATACTACGAAGGAGAAAGCTATCCCCCAATTAAACGATCGGCAAGTGTGCGCGCGTGGAAGAGCGCCATACTTATTAAGCTATCGGCCGATAGTTTATCGATAGGATAGTTTAAAGGCAATCGCAAGGCCTATTAAACTTAGCAATCGGCCGACAGCGGATCGTTGTAGTATGCACACCTGCATACATCTTCATACTGATTAAAAGCCTGACTGAACTTTCGCCCGATAGAAAGTCTCTAGTCTGCGGGGGCTCTAAAAGATGGCTTCAGATTATTATAAGAGTTATAGCAAAAGTAAGGCATCCTATTTTTTTTAATAAACAGAAAATCGTTTATTTTCTATATAATACGTATTTCATTTTAAAGGTATTTTTGCCTGCATAGTTGCCATTCTGGTAGATGCATTTTAGTAGACGCTGTGGCAGTTTTACAATCCCATATCCTTGAACACTACCGCCAAGTTCGAAGTTCACGCAATTAATCAATTTTTAAAAAGTTTTTATCGGAAAAACTGCAATACCTATCGGAAGATATGTTCAAGATTGGTACCGCGTATGATGACAGCGGTAATAAGTATACCGAAATGAGATTCAACGCATTCTGAAGGATATGGCGACTAACTGGTGTGAAATGAGATTGTTAAACTGCTACAGCATCTATAAAAATGCATCTACCGAAATGAATATTACCAAGAAAAATTAAAAATTTGTCAATCTTTAAAATTGTGTAACTTTTATTTAAAAAATTCAAAGAGTTTACGCCCTGACAGAACAGATAAGTCATACGTAAAGCCTTTAATCAAAGGCAGTAAATAACTCAACTTGTAAAATGACTAATTTTTTATTCGCAGACTTAAAAAATCATAATGTTCCCCGCGCTGCCCTATGTATAAAACGCAAAGCCGGTTCTAATTCATTTCTGGTTTAGTAGAATCGAATACAGGCATTTAAATTCCACTTCCATACATTAAACAACCCTCATTGGATATTGGCACAGTAAGTGAGGGCAAAGCGGAACAGTGGTTTGGTAATGTTAATCCGAACAGCCAATCTCTCTCGACAATTCCGGTTTTCCAATTGATTCTAGCCTTATTCAAACACGAATGTACTCCCTGACAGTGTACGCAAGAAAATAATTGCCTTCGTGGGTAGGATCAGTACAATCGAATTTTCACTTTTGATAACGAACTTCGAATTTAAAAATAAAAATAGCTTTAAGTCAAACCGACTTTTTCATTGGAAACGATACATTATATTTTATCTCCAACCGATTAATGGTAAAGCAGCAGAATTGAAAAGTAGGACTATTTTATGTAGCTTTATTTTATTTTTAAATATTACGTAGTATCTTACAAATTCATCAAATAATGAATGAATGAATCTTACAAATTACTGACATAATATACAAAAGACAGCTCCTTTTCCTTTTCTGTGCCTAATAATGCATAGGGCACAATACTGCTATTCCAAGTGCAGTGTAACTTGATAATTTATTACAAAAGACGTTTGATCAGTCTTACGCGTCGGTACCTATCATTCCAAAGTATGAATGAAATGTTTCGGGAAAATCTTTTAAATACTATTTTATTTTGACCACCACTGAAATCGAAGCCGAACATCACAAATGTTAGTTCTTACGCTACTAGGCAACAATAATTAATAACAATATTAATGTTTAACTGTTACACGCGTCGAATATTTTACGAACTGCTTTCTTTATGTTACCACTTTCATTCATTGTTCATTCCATATCCGCTCCCTATGTGTAGCATATGGATTCCATAAACTGCCTCCGAGTCAAGCTTCATAGTTCACTAAATTATACATGACCCACGTACGTACCTCTCGGCGTCCTGGTCGTCTACTGTTGACAATTCGTCGGCAGTTTACGTCAGAGCTGCGGGACGTGGACTTGACTTGGGAGGATGCACGGGAGCTGGCGGCCGATCGCTTGGCCTGGAGGCAGTTTGTGGATTCTTTATGCTCCACATAGGGAGCGTATATGGTATGTTGATTATGATGACCTACGTAAATGATTCCTTTTAACGTGTATGTAAAACGTATTTTTTTAAAGCTTTACCAGATGTTACACTCTGTAACCATTGAGAAATTCAATTGAAAATCAATATTGTGCACGTGTTTGTAATCGCAAAATGAACTGAAAACCCCCACCTTTCCCTATACTGTTTTAAAGACTATCAAGTCTTTTTTCAGTTCGGCACAACTCTATTGATATTTTCTACAAGCTAAACTGCAATTTTAAGATTGTCAGTGTGGTCGCAAAATGAACTGTTCATTTTATATATATTCTACGAGTACCTAGCATAATCATTGGATACATTATACACAATGCTAGTATTGATAACTGACTTGCCCAAAGCCATTGGCCCAATACATAAACACATATCATTTCTCTCTTCCGCGCTGATAATGTTCTTGTTTCCGAAATCTACCTCCTGTACCTACACTATGTTCGGCGTAATGGCAGAATTTGTTTATTCGATGATTTTGTGTTCGTTTGGTTTATTCAAAAATTATCACCCACCAACAGATTTTTACTGTAAAAGCACCACCTCTTTGTAGTGAATTTATTAAATGAAAATACTCCGTTTTTGAGCTTCCTTTTTTCGTATTTTGCGTCACGAGATGTATGTTTATAGAAAATGGATGTATTTTTAAGTAATTTTAATTCAATGCCCGTAAAAATGTTCTCTATATTCTAAGCTTTAGGCTTAAAAATGCGAAATTTACAGTGGTGGTATGACATTTTTTTTCGTCTTTATGGAACTTTTGATCATTAACACTCTTAATGAATACAATATTTTTAAAAAAAAATTATTTATAAAAATAACATTACATAGGAAAAAAAATAAAGAATTCTTTTTCTTTTTCAATCTAATGCTCCCTAGGAGTTTTTACAATAAACTCATTTAGGGACAAATAAAAAACACATATTCATTTTATTCCAATACGCACTGACATCACTTAGATCACAAAATAAACACAATATATACAAAAAACAGAACCAATCCAATGAAAACATAAGACCTAAAGAAAAAATAAAGTGAATTATAACAGTAACAGCAAAACCATATATTATATCAACGCAAGTAGAAAAAGTATCATTCAATACTTATTAAAAAAATATTTTTTAAAATCAGAGGTCCTGTTTCAATAGTTAGATACAGGGATCTTAAACATGTCAGGTGACAAATTAAATTCGGAAAATGCTATGTATTTTAGGGATCTTGTACCGAATTTGGTTTTATTTGCTGGTTATAAATGTATTTTGTTGCGTGAACGTGAATATGCAGGCATTTTATTTTTCTCCTTGTTTTCAATTAAATACATCTTGCTTTTATCGTAATTCTACATATTTTCCGTGACAGTAGAATGTTAGTACAAAATACATAATATGTACGTTCTTGTTAAGATATAAAAATGTCTCATAGTGTCTCAAAGCTTAAACAATGTACAAATACAAATGATTTCTTACTGAAATTCTTTTATTTGGAGTAGTAATAGAAATCTAGACGCTCAAAGAATTTGAAATAATACAATTAGAGAAAACAGAGTGGGTAAAAGTATTAAAATAAAGATTAATTAAGCTAATGGCTAATCTTTTCAGAGAAAATTCATTTGTCTGATTTATCCTTTGTAATTCATTATCATCCGATGGGTTAATATCAAAATGATTACAAAAATTGTTGATGGCATTTACTTCGTAACACTAAATATTTAGCTAATCACATTTTATCGGGGTTTTAGGCCTATCAACTTGTATGACTGACTTCATAAGTACTTGGGATTATAAAATGTAGGTATATTTTGTAATACCTAAGCTAACCTTCCCTAAACATCACTCCATTTCCCCGAAGGAGTAAACAGAGAAGATTGAACGCCACACCACTCTGTTCAGATGCACTATCCTTACCATCTCCATATTTGTACATCTTATGCACGCACGTCAAATATTCTAACTTTGACCCGACCACGTTCACTTGACCGTGAACTTAACAACTCTGAATTTCATATTTGCCTAATTATAGTAGGTATCTAAGTTACAAAACCTTACTTTTAAATAAGTGAAACCTGTCATCGTCAGTAGCCACTTGCTACAGGGGCTTTTATCTAATAATCATCATCATCGGGATTCCACAAACTGCCTCCAGGCCAAGCGATCGGCCGCCAGCTTCCGTGCATCCTCCCAAGTCAAGTCCACATCCCGCAGCTCTGACGCAAACTGCCGACGAATTGTCAACAGTGGACGACCAGGAGCTCAATCACAGATAACTATCGACGTAGTTAAAAACGTGCTAACCACGTGCTAACGCTAACGATTTGACCGATCACAATGAACATACGTTCATACCACGTTCGGCGAGCCGAGCATTGCCGAAGCGACGCTCGGGGATGCTCGGCACGCGATATCGCGGCCAAACGTCAAACGTCAAATCAACGCGCTTGTCGGATTGTTTATTATGTCGACTGCTTTTCTCAATATTTGACTTGTCGAACGCCGGCTAAATGAAATACGGCACTCGAGAAAGATTGAATGAAGATATGTGCGAAGAATATATATCTCGGGAAAGGGCTCGCGACTTGATGCGCCCCTAATCCCGATCGATAACTTTTAACGCGTGTTCCATTGTGATTGCGAAAACGTTTAACATCCATGGGTAAGAAATCGTTATCACGTCGCTTATTACCGAGTCGATAGTGATCTGTGATCGAGCAACATGACGCGGAGAACCTGATGCCTTCTAAAATAGGCAAGCATGGTTAAGACTATCGGGAGGCATACGTAGTATATGGCCTAGCCAGCCGAAACGCCTTCGCCGGATGACAGTAGATACCGAGGGTTGCTGTGTCCGTTGCCTTGCCTCTGTGTTTCTTACAAAGTCAAACCACCGCACTCCTAATATTCTTCTAAGACACCTATTCTCAAAACTCAGAAGTCTGCTATTTTGGGCCCTGGTTAGGTGCCATGATTCGCAGCCATAGAGGAAAACAGGTCTTATAATCAAATCCCATAACTCTTTTATTATTAACTTATAAACCCTGAACAATCAGTCTTCCAAACGACTCAATCAATTTATCTTATAGTAAATAAACGTCCATAAGAAGGGGCTATAAAATTTCGTCCGTACTTAAGTCATACTATAAGAAGTGAAGGCAAATAATACTTAAAGCCATCTTACTTTATTCCCGTTGAAATTGTTATTTTCTGGGTACATAATATTACAATATATAATATTCGTGTCTCTAAAATTTCAAGCCACTTCCTCGAGTCTACAGATTTATGTACTTTGTAAAATGTTATTCTCTTTAATTAAAATTATTCCTGAAAACGTTTCGCCGTGATGTTGAATTTCCAAAAGTATCTTACTATGTAGCTTGTTGCTCTATTCAATAGTACTTAACACTTAAACTTACTTTAAACATAGAAGTTATGTAAATTATGTATAATACAACGTAGAATCCATTTATGTAAAGGTATTTTATTATGTAACATACCTACCTGCCCTTGTTCACTGTCGCTACCTTAAAAAACAAATATTGCTTGTAACTTATTGTTTAAATTAATAAAATGTTATTATTTAACGAAACATTAAGATTTTTAATAAACCGTTCAAAAGGCAATACTTTTCCTTCTGTATGATAATCAGTGCTTATTGGCTGTCGACACGTTTTTATTTCATTACTTGCACAGTACTGAACAAATTAATTTACCACTGGCAACGTCATGTCATCCTGATAATTTATCACAAGGTAAAGATGCAGACTAGTCAATTTAGATGCCGTGGAGAAATTCACTAAATAAATGCATAATGTACCTAATGTTATAAAAATAATTTAATAAAACTTAACTTATTTATCCAGTGTTTTGCATAAAAAATGTTAGATACGATATAAAATAACTTTAGTATCAAATTCAAACCGAAAATTTCCGTTTTGTTCCAGGTGACAATAGACGGGGGGACAACAAACTACGCGCCCGTAGTAACCACGTGGCGAGCACGTGGAGGGCTGCACAACGACACCCACTTCAGCCACCTCTCCCAGAACGTTTCTGCGCGCCCGTAGGGGGGTCATCCGCATGCTCATAGTGGTGGTTCTAACATTCGCCATCTGCAACCTCCCCTTCCACGCCCGCAAGATGTGGCAGTACTGGTCCCCCAGCTACCAGGGAGGGAGTGACTTCAGTTCTCTATTCACCCCTCTCACCTTCCTCGTCACTTACTTCAACTCCGGAATCAACCCTTTCCTGTACGCTTTCCTTTCTAGAAACTTCCGGAAGGGTATGAAGGAGCTAATATTCTGTACTTGCAAAGGCGTCCAGAAAAAAAACGACCTGCTTCTTTATAATCCTCAGTCCAATCAGCAAATATCTGCTCTACGGAGGAGTTCCACGAGGTCCACAAGAGCCCCTTGTAGTTCCGTGACTCTAGCCACTAACGGTGGTGACACTTGAGAATTATCCAGGCAATCAAACGTGTATGCGTTTGAGGTCGATGAAGGTTAAAATATTATGATCTTTTTCTGCCTTACTAAATGAAAAAAACACTTTTGTGTTAGATCTCATTAAATATTATTTACAAAGCGGCATCTAATAACACAAATGAATAAGTGTCTGAGAAGGATTCTGGGCATTAGGTGGTTTGACTTCATAACCAACGCTGAAGTTAGGGAACGGACGCAGCAACCTCCAATAACTGGAGTCGTGAAGATGCGGCGTTGGACCTGGCTTGGGCATGTACTCCGGCTGCCTCGGGAGAGCCTAAACCCGAGCTGCCTCTTCTTTACGCCTGCAGGATCCCGCCGTCCTGGCAGACCGTCGATGACCATCCTACAGATGTATTCGGCGGAGCTGATGGATGCGGGTCTGACGTGGGAGCAGGAGAGAGAGCTGGCTGGTGACAGGGTCTCCTGGAGGGATCTAGTGATATCCACATGCTCTAGATAGGAGCGTACGTGGCGAAAGAAGAAGAAGAATAACACAAAACAGTATTATTATAAACAGTTTTAGTTCGAATCATAATTAAATTCAGATTTTTCATTTAAAAATCTGTCTTTACCAACAAAAAACAATATCGTCTTTCTATCCGCCAAATGTGACTTAAGAATAAACACGCGTTTTTTTTTTGTATTTTATTTAATTATTACAACTATCCGTGGGAAAGAGAATGGGTTCAACTCGATTTTTTATTATTGGAATTAAAAAAATAGTTACTTCACCTGTTGTATTGATGTCATTGTACCTTCCCTCTTTTTTTGAATAATTACGTAAAAAGTAGTGTATCGTTAAATCTAGTTTTAAGTATATATTTAACTCCTGAAAGATAAATTAAAATCACTAAGAGTTAGATGTGTCAAAAGATGCCAAATTATTAAAAAAAAATATTTTTACTCGAGTTTTGTCATGATTCTAAAAATGTTTTTATCGGTTATTAATTCAATATACGAGTACCTACTTTACCCTTAATAGTACTTTCAGAAATTTGTTCGTATTTTCGTTAAATATATTAATCGATTTTGTACTTTTTCAATTAAAATCTTAATACATGTTATATAAATATTATTGTGAGAATGTGTTTTAATTAATATGTAAAATAAATTATTATTCTTACCAAAAGTGTCATACTTAATAAAAGCTAACTTTAAAACTAGTCGTAACTGTAAAACACTAAAATATTTTATTACTTAAGAAAATATTTTTGATTAAATGATTTTACTAAAAATATTATTGGTCTTCATTCCAACCAAAGTACCTTGAAATTGAACTTCTCTATCTCAAAGTCTAAACGTCTTCAGCAGACCTAAAAGATCCTTTTTATATAAAATGTTTTAAGTGTGCGATTTGTCCGAAAACAATAAATTCAAACTGTAAACGCTGAAAAGCATAATTGAAGAAACTTAGAGTAATAATATATTACAAAGAATATTTTTTCCTGTTTAATGGCCCAATAAAAAGAGATACGGTTATTTTGCTATTTATATCCCAACCACATATTATCCGGAAGTGTGGTAAATATGTTTCCAGTAAAAAATAAATAACGCGTATAAAACGAATATGTACCAAAAATCGAAGAGATGCAAGATGTACTAAAATTTGATAAAAATAATTTACTGAAAATGCGAATTCCATAAATTTAAAAAAAATGCAACTAAAGAAATTATATTTCTCACATTCCAACAATTTTTTCTCCTCACATTCATTAGTAGATATATCGCAGTTATGACACGTATATACGGGAAACGGTAAATTTATTAATGCTGTTTTAATGATTGACGGCATATACGAGACTTGACCGCGATGTATCTACATGAAGATACATTGATGATTAAGCATCACGCTTAGTGGATAAATAAAATAAAAACGTGGGTTGCTTACAAGAATGAGAAGAAGGATAAAAAAAATTGCTGTTTTATTTAGATTAGCTTAGAAGTCATTTGACTTTTAAAAACAGACATGTCATTTGTTTTTTTTTATGCAACAGATAACAGACTGTGTGCTTTAATCCTAAGACCTTAGTGGCATGTCAGTGTAACTGCTTTCGGAGATTAATGAGCCTGAAGACAATCGCCTGGAATTCGGATTGTGGAGGGTGACAAGTGACATGTGATGCTATCTAACAGAACCTCGTGTTTATTAAGGAGATTATCCTATTTATTTTACGGCTAGTCCTTTATCATTGGATAGAAATAGTTTTCGTATTTTTTTTAATTCACCACATCCAGCGCGAGTGCAATACTAGCTAGTGTCTTTTAAGATATTTACCCTTTTGGGTACATAAAATTTTCATATGTATTTGTAGATAAGTAAATGTAGATGGATTTTTAATAAATATTATGTTTTTCATTCAATTAGTAGGGAGGTACTTTTTAAATTAGTTACATCCCTTGAAGAGGTAGGTAAGTAGTTATCATAAACGAAAACGTACATTTGCGTTGGTTGCAACTATTTCATTAAGATCAAATATTATATTACTTTCATAAAATCATACAAATTGCATCCTATTGAGAGAGAAAATCATTCAATTTTATTATTTCAATCCATTACAGTACCTATAGTAGATACTGTAGCAGCAATGGATATATATCCTTATATGGATACCATAAATATGGATTTGTGGTATATATATATTATATATATATAAACCAATTAAAATTTATGGCGTTAGAAATAATGATAAAAAATTATGCAATTGCGTTAAAAATAGCGTATTATTTACTTATCAAAAATTTTAGGCATTACGATTTCCAAAAACGTTATTAATTAATAACCTGTAATTACATATTCTGAACACTAAATCTTTATGTTAATGCAGCGAACAGAGGCTTAAACTTTTTTTAAACAACAGTTTAGTAAATTTGTCAATAAATGTTGAAAAAATATTATGTGAAAAAATATTCAATACTGAGAAGTATTTGGTGAACTCATTGCACTTCCCAAACAACAATCCCATTCGCTACAGATTCAACAATCCTCCCTCCAATTCCCACTTGGGTACTAGAGCTACGTGACTTTTGTAAAATGCAGCCGTTTGGAAATCTGCAAACTATCCTAGATTACGAAATTCTATTCTCTCGTCGGATGGACGGACGCTTTGAAAAAGAGTGTTTTATTTATATTCCACCAGATGCCATGGCGCTTTATATTTCTTTGGGTTCAAGGATGAATTTATCTGAGATGGACATTTAGCATGTATTTACAGATTTATGTACATACGTATAGAATGATTTACTTTGAATACATCATATTGAAATGGGTGATTGAGAAGATGATAAATAGCCAATCTATAACATTTGAGGATTCACTGATATCTTCTATTCAAAACATACTTTTATTTTTACTTACTTATGTTTATGATGTGGTCGCACAAGAATGTTTATAACGATGAATATTGGGATGAAAACATATTACTTACGAAGTCTTACATTTCTTACTTACGTAGAAATACTAGTAGATAACGCACAATAATATAATACATAATTTGCTCGAAGATAATGAAAGACAAGTGCGATGTTTTTTTTCGTTTTAAGTATTTATAAAAAGCCGACAAAATTCATAGGCTAATATGTCTTCTTTTTATTATCATTCGAAAGCTTAAATAATTTTGAATTATTTTAATCAGATACATAAAAAATAATATATTGGCTTACATTGGCACTAAACTAATTTACTAATGGCTGATTGTGGGTAGCATAGTACGCTAAGAACATTAAACATGCTAGATTCCTTTGAGATATGGTGCTGGATTTAAAGCACACTGCACATTCAGATGCATTCTACAGATGCATACTATAGATCAATGGCGCACAAAGGCTCCCTGGAAAGGCAATCTTAAATCGATAGGTTTATCTTCAGTTTCCAAAAGGAAATTCTTAGTATTTGGTAAAAATGGGGCAGTGGATAAAAGGAAGAGGATGCCCATTTCAAACATGAGTTTATATTTTTTTATTGTAAATTGAGCGTTTGTAGTACAGAGTATAAAGATCCATTCATGATTCGGAAATTTATGTCGATTTTATTTGTTTGGAATTTACGATAAAACATCCATAAATAAACAAAGCCTGTAATCGTATAAAATGAGAGATAAGGTTTACTCCTGCAGTATTCCTTATAGACTATCGATGATAATACTTTGAGTGTATGAGTAGGTACATAGGTATTCAGTGGAACTAAAAAAAGTGGAATTAAGATATAAAAAAAACATGAATCTGATGTGGCTGTACTATACTGAATAGGTGAAAATACCTTAAAATATCTTATGTATCACTCGAAATGGGGACCGTAGTTTTTAAAATAAAGAGTTAATATTATAATACACTACTATTGCTAAAACTTTCCGTTTTTTTAAATGGGAGTCACATTTATTTTTTACCTTGCTTATGATGTACAAGGTTTATATTTCATCAAGTGGATTTTCTTGCATTGACTGTTCTAATTGATTATTAATATATTGTGTTGGGATCAGGCGGGATCCATCTGGTGTGAACTTCTCCGCATTTGCCTGAGATGATGAGAAAACCACGGAAGATAAGTTTCACCTTCAGATCAGGTAAAAAAATACGGGATTAAAAACCATAAATATGTAAAGAAGACATGTGAAGTTTCCATAATATAAGGTCTTGTGTATTTTCGCACCATAAATTCATTGCTTTATAAGTTAGTCTAAAAGTTTAATACACACCTGTGGAAAGTGACACAACTTTGTAAAATAAAATTTCTGAACATCTTTATTTATAAGTGGTACCTAAAAAACACAAGAAATTACAAAACTGTTTTAAAAATATTTTTTTTCACTAACGCTTAAATTGAATCAGCGCATTATATAATAAATGGTTAAAACGTATATTTTTTATTTATGTGATAACCACCATTTATGTGTGATAAACAAAAGAGAGAGGGAAAAATATCATAAAACACCCTATGATAAAACTCGTATCTGCGTTAGTGCGTGATACATATTTTTATGTTCGTATAGGTATTTTTAGGTTAGCCACCAGTCAAGGTAGGCAGGTAGTTAATTTATTTATTTAATGTATTTTTTAACTAAGCTTATCTCTAGGTTTGAATCCCAGTCCAGCACAACTAGTTTCCTGCTTTCTGGCACCGTTATTTCCGACTATTTGAAAGCAGCCGATATTGAAATATTTTAGTAAATCATAAGTTTCTTTTTAGTTAAAAAACTTTTGGTTGTCTGTAAAGTCGGTTTACGGACGATAATTTTACGTGATAACGTCATAAGAAAACATTGATGAAAAATAGAATACTTTTATGAATTGAATTGAATTATTATTACTGAATTATCATTATTTTGTATAATACAAAGCAGGAGTTAATTGAAAATTATAATTTTTTCCATAAATTATAATTTTTTTGCACTCGTTAATTCAAATACCGAAATCCAAACAGTCTTCCAATCCGTTCGGCAAGTATTTCGTTAAATATTACTTTCGGCTGCTGTCTCCCTTCTACTCGGACGCATCGGCCGATGGAGTGGAACAGAAATAGATGCGTCACAAACCGAACGCTAAGGCCGATCGCGCCTCTCTATCGCTTGTTCCGCGCTCTCGCTTGCACACTCGGCTCAGGCGGAACGTGACAATGAGTCATGCTTTTTTGTGTGTGCAGCCGGCGTTTATCGATTTATTATACGTTATCACGTCAAAATAATATATAACTGAAAAATATAACATCTCTTTTACTATAAATCCCACAAAATTAAAAATCAATAGAAATAGTCACATTAAACAAATATTTTATTTCCTATATTGTATACAATATATTCGCCATAGGGAATATGTAAATCTAACCCATAAATCTCGTTCAAGAACCCAGCACACTAAGACATTATTTAATCAACATATGCAGAACTTTGTTTTTATTCCGACAGCGAAACCTAGTACAAGTATGTAGTATCCCCTTGATAATAAGTGCCGCTGGCTGTGAAAAACCCATAAACAGTGAATGTAATCTGATTTTACAGGAAAAGAAATACCAGTTGACGGTATGCTACAAACACATTAATACACAAGTGCAGCGAATCTTGATATTTTGTTGCATGAAAGCAAGATGATCAGTCTTACGCTTCAGCGCCAGTCCTTGAGTCATAAGAAATATTATAGATAAATCATCCGTGATTTTTAAAATAATAATATTAGGTTCTCAATGTTTCCAAATTGTGTGTACTACTACTACTACTACTTTCCCTTATCCGCACCCAATGGTGCATTAGGGCACTGCATTGGTACACCAAGTGCAGTGTATCTTGATCATTTTATAGCACGAAGGTAGGACGATCAGTTTTACGCTTCAGAACTAGCCCAAGGTATCCACACATTAAATATTAATATGAAAATCACATGTAAATAAATATTTCATGTTGACTCCCTACGGGAACCGAGCCCGCGACCGCATGCATGGCAGCTAAATGCGCTACCACTATGCTACGAGCCGGACAATGTGTGTACAATCAATGTTTATTGAATCTCATTTTGTAATTAACTTTATCGAAGTCCTCCAAATACTTCAAAACCTTTACAAAAGGGACGTTTTAATGTTAATGCATAGATTAGTAGAAGGTCTTATTGTCTTTCCGATAGTAAAATTTGTTTTGCTTTTTGTTTTAATTACTGTACAGTGACGCAAAAGGATTATATCCGTCCTTGATGCCATTTTAAGTCTGTTTTCCGATATCCACGTCCAGCTGAGTTTGTTTGCATAAGATTAAATCCTTAATGTTTACATAATTACGTAGATGAAAGGTATGATGAAGGCTGAACACAATACTGAGATACGAATTGTTATTTAACCCAATTTTAATAAAGCTTCCCCGACTGACCTTAGCAGAGAGGGTATGTTTTAACACAACCCCTCATAAATCGTGACAATTTTAATTATAACGATCCTTCATTTACAACTTTTCAATATTTGTACCAGAAATTTTCAACTCATCAACTTCAAGCGTCTCGATTTGAATAATATTTATATTGTTTGCTGTTTTCAAAATTTTTTTTCCAAAAATTACTGTTTGTTGTTTTGTTTGTTGATTTTAAAAATTTTCTGTTTGTGTTTTGACAGATTTTAGCTTGGAATGCGTTATAATAAAAAGTCATTTAGGAGATAATGTTCTACTAGACGTTGTTTTTAATTTTTTCACTTTATACTATATCTTATCGAGAAAGAAACGAGAAGAGAGTATTTTTTTTATACGTAGTAAAGTAATAATGATATCTCTCTTTATCTTTATTATTTAATCATTAAAAACTTGTTACTCTTCAAAACTCATATTCCCATTGTTGAAGTATTCAATACGAATCACAAAACATTGCGCCAATATTATATCAGAACGTACAAAACACAACCAAAACGCAATTTACTAAATCAAATTGAAAATTTTGCTTTTCAATATGAATTTTAAATTAAATTCAGGAAGTAATAGAAGGAGGATTCCTATAGTACAATCTATCGCCGTTTCTTAAACTCGGAAAGTTCTCTTTATAAGTCAGTTCACGTGGAGCTATTTTACTTTATCGTAGAAGAGAAAGTAGCTCTGTGTATCGTGATTGTCATCATCATCATGTCTGAACTGACTTCCAACGTAAAAATGCACTTTATGTAAATGAACAAATATATAAATCTAATCAGAGCAAAGCGAACCCGATACCTTATGGATGGTAGGGCAATGTGCTAGCTGCTACACCAAAAAGCAGACGCTGGCGTAGATACCTGAATAAATATGTAATATGTAGATAATAATAGAAAAATATCTACTTGGTTAAAACACAAGTAAGAGCACTTTAAGTGGGTTACGATAATATAGGGTCGTATAACGTTGTTTTTACCCTCTCTAAAGGTAAGGTAAAGAATATTATTAGGGTATTCACAATGAAACCGTTCGTCACCTACATGTTGTATTTGTTATATGAAGCACCATCATATATTATACAAGAAATCATGGCTATGAACCCAAACCACTCAAAAATAAATGAATTGACTTCAAGCGATGATGCTTCAAATATATACAACGTCGTTACATCCTTGAAAGCTTTATGTTTATCGTCCCCTATAGAATAATATAAAAGCCTTAATCCTAAAAATCTGTGCGATAAAATGATTAACCTCAAAGTCGCTATAGGCATATCGCCTTTTGAAGTCAAACATCAGGAAATTTCAAAGGAATTAGGAGCAGAGGCATATTTTCAGAAATATTGTAGCTTTACACGCTAACTTCATTATTTGTCCGGTTTTACCAAACGAGATGTAACAGTTTGCTTGCTTTGTCAGTGAACTCGATTGAAATTCATTAAGATTTTAAAAGTCTCCTTTCTTTGCCTTTTCAGAGAAACATTTGCGGTTTAATGATATTCGGATCTAAGCAATATTTAAATTAGTACACAATGTTTAAAATCTGGCACTGAAATATTGTTACATAAAGGTGTTCCCATATTTTACATAAAGGTTGTTCCTATATTTTACATAAAGGTTGTTGTATTGTCATGTAAAGTGTTTATGAAAAATTTGAAAGAGCATGTAAATACGAAAATGTAAAGCACATAATATTATACTTACGAATTCTTAATCGTATTTCCTTGATCGGCAAATAAGGTAATGAATATTTATTATTGATTACGAGTTTATACAACAATTACAAAAAGTTACAATTTGCAAAAACTCTTCACTGGGATATAGTTTTCACTTTGTTTTTTATACTCAACCTAGTAGTCATTTTTTTTTAAATATAAATTATCGTAAGCTGGAGTGCTTCCCGAGATCAACCTCCGAATATTGGACATCTGACATGCCTTAAAATAAAATGTATGTGGATCCGCCACGATAAGAACTCTCTGGTAACTTCGTCCAAACGAGGATCGGAATATGGAAGGACTTACCAGAGCTGGACTCAACGGGGCGGGAAATGACGATGAAGGACCACCAGGAAGGGCGAAGTATCCTGGAATACCCTGGAAACACCACGTTGAACTGAAGCGGCGGGACAAAAACGAGGGGCACAGCGCACTATAAACTCACTTTCACCGAGTAGGCTTCGGGAATTGGTTGCTGAGAAGCTTGGAGATGGATGGTGTGTATAACGAGGGGATTTTGGTGGAAAAGAACGAAGGAAGATCAGGTATCGGAGTTCACGAGAAGGATGGATGTTGCGAGGTCAGAGTAATGTTGCTGCGCTGAGCGAATTTTCGAGACTGACGCGGTATTTGAAATAGGTGACAAAACGGAATGGAATGGATGAAGGTAGGTAATAAATTTTGAAAGGAATCCGAACTACCTATCACCAGAAAGTATTATAAATGGCCAAACCAGTATGCAATTTGATTAGTTAACTACCCATTTTATTTAATCATATCGAATTCAACTATGAAGGCTTATAAAATATAATTTTTCTACACAACATTTGTAAGATAAATAATGTACAAATCGCCCCTTAGTGTCAAAAAAACGTAACTCGTTTTTGTCCGATAAGCTACGTATGTTAAAAAAAATATTTGCTTTAGTAAACCTTTTTTTATTCTCACATCAAACGTGGGCCAAGTGACGAAAGGACATATCAATATATTCATTAAATACAAATGTTAAATATATTTTTCACACTTTTTTAATTTCAATTAACCAAAAATATTATATTATACAACCTCAAAATATTTAACAAGTTCAACCGTGGGTTTTAAACGCTTCAGGTCAAAGACCAAAAAATCGTAAGCTAAATTGCATTTCACGGGTAAAGGGATACTAGATCTTTCCCTTTTTTAAAACCGGAAAAAACCTTAAAAAAAATTTTTGAATTTGGGAAAATTTTTGGTTTTTTTTTTCCCAT
>JAGVSP010004590.1:0-18879 GCA_022494985.1 Micrasema minimum
TGATCATGATTCACTGCACTTGGTGTATCATTGCAGTGATCTATGCATTATTGGGTGCGGATAAGGGAGAGTAGTAGTAATAGTAGTTATAATTACGAGTCATCGAAAGTGTCGAGAGCTTCAAATACCTGGGAGCGTACATGACAGAAAACGGTAGAGTTCAGAAAGAACTAGGAGTGCGGCTTGGAGTAGCGGGCGCCGCATTCAACAGTATGAAAGCTGTCTGGAGATCGGATGTTTACTCGGTTAAAACAAAATGCCGCCTTTATAACGCCTGCATCACACCTATTCTCCTCTATGGCTGCGAATCGTGGCATCTAACCAGGGCCCAAGATAGTAGACTTCTGAGTTTTGAGAATAGGTGTCTTTGGTGTTTGACTTTGTAAGGAAAACAGAGGTGAGGCAACGGACACAGCAACCCTTGGTATCTACTGTCATCCGGCGAAGGCGTTTCGGCTGGCTAGGCCATATACTACGTATGCCTCCCGAGAGCTTTAACCATGCTTGCCTATTTTACAAGGCATCAGGTTCTCGGCGTCCTGGTCGTCCACTGTTGACAATTCGTCGGCAGTTTGCGTCAGAGCTGCGGGACGTGGACTTGACTTGGGAGGATGCACGGGGGCTGGCAGCCGATCGCTTGGCCTGGAGGCAGTTTGTGGATTCCATATGCTCCACATAGGGAAGCGGATATGGTATGATCGATGATAATTACATCCAATGTTTATTTAACTTATAGATAAATCATTGATGACTTGGTGTACCTACCAGTGTAGTACTCAGGGATTATTGTTTATAGAAGTAAAAGCACCCAGAAGAGTTTTTTCGTATTTATTCAGTTGGCAGCCTGCGAACCTACGGTTGTTTCATACAGGTAGGTAACCTAATAAACAATAATTTATCAAATGTAAAAAAATAACGAAAGCTGAGTTGTAAATTGCAATTTCGACCCCAAAGAAAGGTGTATAGTATATTTTTGACGTCCAATTTAAAATTGTTTATATCACCAGCAGTTCATTTTGAAAAGGAAGATATATTTTTGCCACAATGCACGCGAGCATATTTAATATTGTGATGTTCTTAAGAATTATGTTACGTTTATAGATAGTTGTAACGAAAATACTTTGTTGGAAAAGAAAGCTTTTATTTTTTGCGCTTTTCTTGTAAGTAGTGTTTGATTTTTTGTATTGTTTGGATACATACATCAACAGCTAAAATTTATTTTAGGTTTTTCATTACTATTATTTTTATTATTCACAATGATTTTATATCCCAACCTATGTATATCTAAAGAAATCCATCGTTAGTAGAATCTTTTATAATTTTTGTAATGAAAAAATTATTTGAAAATAAACGCCATTTTGCGGCACTGAACTTGACCTTGATAAAATATAATTTATTTAAAAAAATCTGGCAATGTTCCCATTCCACACTATGTGTTTTTTGCTCATTTACATTTTACACGAACCCGCAAAAAATTGTAATACCCTAAATATAGTTAATTTAACTAAATAATAAGGGAATGTTATCTTCGTAACGTGCCTAAGAATTTTACGGATATTTATTATCTCAATTCAATTCCACTAGTGTCCAAAAACTATTTAAATATTTATTTATTTTGCGATTTGAATTTACAGCACATTTATTTGTACAGTAAGCAATGTTTTAAATTTTTAAATGAATTGGCGAAATGGTCAGATAGTTGCATCTTTTTTATTATGAAGAATAAGGTACTTTTGTCAAGTTTATTTTCAATTAAAAATTATTTTTTTTAAATTTAGTTTTGTAAAAAATATAATTGCGCGGCGTTGCATTAAATAATAGTATGTTTTTGCCGATGTTTTAGAGTTAAAATTATAAAATAATAAACGAAATGACTTACCCTTGATCCGAGACAAGCTGATTATCTCTTCACCTGTTAACATACAATAAGTAACCACATGGTTGATAACAGGTTAGGTTACAATGTTGTTATGACGTTTTATACATATTGTACTAAGAGGTTAACTTCCTCTTAATTTTACGCTGACAAATTAGTTATAATTTTCATTAATACATAATGTTAGTTTGAATATTTAAAAAAAAATCATCACTAAAATTCCGAAAAGTAGATTTTTATATTGAGAATAAAAGTATATGTGTACATTTATTTATTTAATTTATTTATGTCAGATGTTGTATTTTTTTTGTTTTTTTAAGAATTATTTGAGTTCTTATAACATACTAAAATATTTCTATTTTGAACAAAATAAATTTAGATACTAAACACATGAGTTGGAAAAAGATGCCCGTTACAGGGTGAAAGCGCTAACTGGTCAAAATAAATAAAAGTGGAAGTGTATATTTTTTATTTAACTTTCATTAGTTATATATTTAAAAAAAATTAATCATGGAATTCCACCAAGTAATGTCAATAAAAAATATATATCAAATTTCTATTTTGGGTCTGCTTTCAGATAACTGTGTCGGAAAGCAGGAAATAAGTTGTGCAGGAGTGGGTTTCTAACCTAAAGATTCTAATCCGGAGTTCTCGACCACAACCTGGTTTAAACTCATGAGTAGATAGATGTACGATATATTTTTATTAATTAACAAATTTAAAGTGATTTTGCAAAAAAGCAGTCACGTTTTTAAAACAAAGTTTTTACGATTAAAATGATTAATTTACATTAGTAACGGGCGTGTCTTGAATCTTGAACAAGAATATACCCTGGGTAACTAACTTGACCCAATAGCGATGTTTGCAGTTAGGTACCTACGTAAATATTTTTAACAGTCGTTTGTTTCAATAATATTAGGATTATACATGGCGTAACCAAAATCGTAGTATCTTCAACCCGAAAACTGGTGAATCTACATCATATTTGATGTCGAATGTGTAATATGTCTTTTTAATCTGAGCTTGAAAAAAAAAAAAAAATTTCTTCTTAAAAAAGCTTTCATTACTATGGAACATACAGCTTATGAATGAGACAAAAAGCACTCCGCAGGAAATAAAAAATTGAAGCCAATTACAAGTTCTCTTAAGTTGTTATTAAAACATAAACGGTCAAAGAATTATAATGCAAACATAAGTAGAAAATTATTGATATCTCAACAGAGACAGAGAAGCTCTGGAAACGAATGTGGGTTATCTAGGCGTTTACAGGGCTTATGACCTGTCATTGGCTGGGTTAAGTGGCCACTTGACGTAATTACAACATTCCCCATTCCGCCTGTCATCTGACATCTGACAACCATGTATGACAAATTTTTGAAACTTGTATATATCTTAGGTGTAAAGAACTATCCGCTTGCGAGTTGTTATTTCGATAGATTTTCGAATTACTGACATCTATTGAGAATAAGTTAAAGTATTTTTTTGGGCCACTTAACCCAGCCAATGATAGGTCATAAGCCCTGTAAACGCCTAGATAACCCACATTCGTTTCCAGAGCTTCTCTGTCTCTGTTGAGATATCAATAATATCTGATATCAGCCCAGCATGGGTATAATCCAGTAATTTGTCTACAAGTATTTGTATTCATTCAAAATGTTGTTCATAAGTAGAAAAGTTTAAAAAAGGGGAATAAACAACATTGAGCAACTTCAGCACTAGAAATATTATATCATCATAAATTCATATCCAATTTCTAAGTTTAACCCATGTTAGGTTCACATTTCTTAACTGTAAACTCTGCAATTATTTATCTCAAAACATTCAAGTTCATTAAAAATTTAATTACTTTTTAATGTTAACCTTCTTATGGCTCTTATTATTTAAAGAAATTTTTCACACATCTGAGAGGCAAATTATAACTTCAGTCATCGTTTTGAGATAATTTATGGTTACCTCGAAGCTTTGATGGGAGGCTAAGCACAACGCACACCGATACCCTGGTACTGGACAGTTGATCTTTCTCAATCTTATGTTCAAAGTTCGAAACGAATACGCCATTTCGGTTTAAGATGCATTTTCTAGAGTCGATTACGTTTTGTAGAAATTCAATTAGTTTTAATGTATATGGAAAGTAAAAAAATGGTGCAATCCGCATTTGCTTTTAAATAAAATGCAGGTACCAACTACTACTCATAACAAACTTTTGACATCGTCAATATTTTGTCGAAAAAAATATTTTATATTTTATTTTATTTTATTTTATTTATTTATTTATTTATTTGACTTTTTGTACAAATAGTTGTGTACATTGGCGGGTTTATTGCCCAAATTGGCAATTTCTTCCAACCAACCAATATAAGAACGTAGTGCGGGGTATTTATCGTAAGCGCAATAACAGATCTTCAATTTTTTTTTTAACCTTTTAACATTCTCTTCATCCTCCCCATTAGTACACACACACACACACTATCACACTCAATGTCAACCTAGGATAGAAGGGAGGTAAAACAGGAATAAAATTTAAGGAAGAGATAGGAAATGTTTTTTTCAGCCGTTTTTTAAAAGATGTGACTGATTCGGCTTCCTTAATAGCAATTGGGAGTTGATTCCATAGTCGAGCCGTATTTTATTCGGGATACAAACAGATGTACAGGTTAAACATAATATAATTAAAACTAATAATTAACAATAACATGCCTGCCATCCAATTATATGTATCCGCAGGTAGCTTCAAACAGTTAAAAGAATCTACTTATAATGTAAATAAATATTTGTCATCTTAAGTCTGTAAGTTTTTAAGTTCCTTTATATATTTGTTATATGGGGTATTAAAACATATCTAAGCTATTAAATTTATCATCAAACGCCTTACAAATTCGAGGAATCGAGAATTATTTCTGTGATTTGTTTTAACTTTAGGTATGTGAAAAAAGTTTAGGCAGTCTAGTTGGTCTGGAAGGGACACGGAAAGAGAGTAGATTAATTAATTCAGGTGAGTCAAATTTGTTATTTACATTTTTATAAAGCATTAAGTTCCATATTACAAAACGATTATCTTGTTTTGCTTAAGTCCACTTTTATCGGTACAGAAAACTGTCCAATTACTTGCCCAGTTTGCAAACTGTCCCGTGTAATACAAAAACTTAATGGATTTTTGAATGGTCGTCGTGATGTTTTGTGACCTGACAGTTAATATTTTATTTATGTAAAAGTAAAAGTAGATATTGATAAATTGAATGCTTTGAAAAACGTGAAAAACAAATAAAATATATACATTATTAGCTTTATTAACAATTTCCTATACTTATTATCGCGCTTAAAAAGTATACGTATTTAGCGTGTCTTTTGACAGATTGTAGTTTTCTGAACAAGAAACTGTACAGTTTTCTGTACCGTATAAAGTGCGCGTTAGATTATACTCTACGTACATTATATACATTGTTGTAAGTTAGTATGTTGTACTTACAAACAGCAATGTAAAAAAACACTCGCTATAAAACCCAGTTGCTCGATCACAGATCACTATCGACGCGGTAATAAGCGACGTGATAACGATTTCTTACCATGGATGTTTAACGTTTTCGCGATCACAATGGAACACGCGTTAAAAGTTATCGATCGGGATTATTAAACGAGCGCATCAAGTCGCGAGCCATTTCCCGAGATATATCTTCTTCGCACATATCTTCTTTCAATCTTTCTCGAGTGCCGTATTGCATTTAGCCGGCGTTCGGCAAGCCAAATATTGAGAAAAGCAGTCGACATAATAAACAATCCTACAAGCGCGTTGATTTTATTGATTTTGACGTTTGACGTTTAGCCGCGATATTTATTATCATCTATGGTGCTCGGCAACGCGAACGTGGTATGAACGTATGTTCATTGTGATCGGTCAAATGGTTAGCGTTAGCACGTGGTTAGCACGTTTTTTAACTACGTCGATAGTTATCTGTGATTGAGCTCCAGAAGTACATAAAATATCACCTTCTTATTTTTGTATTTTTGAGACGAATTATCTTCAATCCAAAACTGACGTGACGTCCATCTACCGTTACCCGAATTTCGCAACATTTTACCATATTTTCGTAATCAGTTTTTACTCAACTTCAAAACGAGACACCAACTTGGAGTGGGCGTAGATCTATCAACCAAATTTCACGCACTGACAAGGTATTATTTACGCAAAATTACACGCGATTTTTCATGCTGCTTTTTTTGTATTTCGCAACACTGAAAATATAACGGGTGTTTAAGATTGTTGATTAATGGTCGTTTCTTTTGTTTCAGGTAATTATGCCGCACAAATTTACCGCCAAAATTGAAGAAAACAACTAAGGGAAATTACGGTAAGTGAGAAAATAGTGCATCGGGAATCTGGCGAGGGTTTACGCCCTTGAGGAATCATTATAGGAAAATAGCGCTCGATGATTATCCATAATAACGAATATTAAATTTAATTAATGTCCGCTTCGTAGCATTGTGGTAAACACGTTTGAATACCATGTATAAGGTCACTTAAAAAAAAAATGGAGGTTGATGGAGGGGGTAGAGGGGGTGAGGAAGAAATGAGAGAATATTTGAAGGGAAATTAAGGTACTAAAGTCTGTTTATCCTCTCAAGACTATCAGTCATAACATCCCAGTTCGCTGCGCATGCGTTCGAAATTTGTCACGGTAAGCGCAACCATTTTAGTAACGCGCGGATCAATTTTTTTTTTAAATTTTAATATATATTTTTTTAAATTTTTTTTTTTAAAGCCAATTAACAGGTTAATAAAAGCCCCAATAAATTGGTATTTAATGCGTAAATTAAGAAATTGAGAGAAGATAAAGTATAAGCGTGATATTAAAGCATGATCTTAGGTAGACATAGGATTACAGCCAGTTTGGGTAAGGAGTAAGGATAAAATCGATTTGTTCTTAAATAATTGTCTCTGCGGCACAATCTATTGTATTTACCTACATTACATTAAAACACTGGTTTCCTAAAAAAAAAAAATATATATTAAGCATGATATTTTTTTAGATTTGGTGTCGGAATATCAGAGATAAAGTAGAAAAATTATGGACGTTTATTTTTTTTGTAAATTTATCTGGTTTTGTAAAAAATGTGATCGGTGACGTCACTGACGTCATTTCCTCAACAACCCATTTAAATAAAAATGTACAATTAAATGCTATTTAAATTATCTTTTAAAAAAAAAAGTTAAATGGTGTCGAAAAATAGGAATCCTATCCTAACGCAGGTGTTCGTCAGTTTGCACATGATACCCCGCGACCCCCACGTGTTCGCTGGTCTTGACTGGGTGAACAGAGCATAATATGTTCATACATATTATGGTAGAGCATACATACTTGAGTTCTACTTACTACTGCATGTCCACGTCCAAGAATTGGGAGTAATCGTCCGTCCCACTAACTACCGATAATTGTGCGTACCAAATCAAATTATCAAAGATTACACACCACGATCGCTGGTGCCCGATTATCCAATCCCATAAAACGGAATAATAACATACCGAATCAATAAAAGTCGACCTTAAATAATTGTGTTATGTCTGTCACGTGTTCCGAGTGGCGGTGGCGGTGGACCAGGAGCAAAAAACATAAAAAAATTAAAGAACTTCTCACAAAATATAACATGCCCTCTTAAAATCATTCTTACTTTAAAGACTATAACTATAACATAATTTACGTCATTTTTTATTTTTTATTTTATTTTCTTATTTTATATATTATAATTATTTCCCCTGTTCTTTTTCCGGTATAAAGATACCAATATCCTGTGTTCATTCTTTTTCTTAACTATCTTGTTTACATTATCTGTTATTTTTCCATTTCTTTTTTAACTTTATCTTTCTCTTTTGCCACGTGCACACTGTATGACTTTCACAGTATACCCACAAACAGGCTATGCCTTGGTGGGATTTTTGTTTATATTTATTTATACATTTTTTTATTGTACATATATGTGTTTTTATAAAATGTATAAAATTTTCTTTTGAAATAAATAAAAATAAAAATAAAATAATAAATATTCATTACGAATTAAGGCGTGTAATTACTGTGAATTTTTTTTCAAAGGTATAACAAAATCAAACTTATGTAGTAACATGCATGTCATGTAGAGCGAATGAATGATGAAGGAACGGCTAAAAGGATTTACGATGCGAGTGTGTCTGGTTGTAGAAGCCGAGGAAGGCCGAGAAAGACATGGCATGATCAAGTACAACAAATACTTGAAATGTAAAAAGTCGGAGTAATCGACGTGCGTGCATGAGAAGATGTATGAATGTGGAGGAAGCAAGGGAAGTGTGCCAGGACAGAGTAGTTTTGCGTTCCTCTCTGCCTACCCCTTCAGAGAAATGGCGTGATGGTTAGTTAGTTGGATAACTTAAATACTCGATAATCTTGTCAGAACGACGACGAATAAGGACGCTAATGTAATATCATTCAGACGCCGAATGATTGATTCAACAGTCGGCTAAGAATAATATTCCTAAAATGTTGAATTATCTATTATGAATCCTTATTTTTTTATTAATATCGCCCAAAATTCTTTTACATAACATAAAATGTGTACACAATTTAAATTACAAATTTCAGAAATCCTTCCACAAACAAATAAAGAATAATTTTTTATTGAGGAGCGGTTAAGGAAAATTACATTTTAAATAAATTAAATTATGTTGAATCATTTAAAAAAAATGCTAAATTAGTGTGGTAGGTACTGGATACTCAATTGAATTAAGTAATTTTATAAGGCGTTTAATGTCATCGATAATTTTTTGCACTCTGTAAAGTTATTATAACACGTAGATATAATTAGATTGAAGTAATCATTCGATGAGTTGGCGCATAGGTGTCAATTGAAAACTTTATCTAGTCCCAACATTATTAAAACACATTAACTCAATTTATTAGTAATAATTTTAGAGTCGGTGTACGCTCAATGAAACTTGAATATAAGTATTTAGAATTTCTGCTACCAGTGCGTAACATTTGGAACATGATTAAGTGTCATTAAATATATATATTAATTTCAATAAGGATTATATTTAAATGGATTTATCCTCATGTTTTTATTTTTAGAACTATACGTAAGTATTAAAAAATATTATAAATGACCTGACAAGGCGAAACAGCTATCGTTAAAAAATATGAATTTGATAGTATAAAAAAATTCAATATACGGCTATAAATGAGCTTTAGTTAATTTCGGTGTAATTTTTATTATGCAGCAGTCCAGAGGAAGTGTCGAAAAAACAGGATCCAATCATTGTCAGGTCGGATCCCCACTCTTTCACTACTAGAAATAACAACCGCTTATAATTTTTTTAAATTTATTTTTTATTTTTTTTTTAATTAAAAAGAAATCTATTCAATCTTATGATATTTGCACATATTTCAATTTGTAAATACTATTTTCAATAAAGCCTAAGCGGTTTGTGCTTGAAAATAAGAATCGAGTCGTGTTGAAGTGGGGATTCGAACCGACGCTCTTTTGACTCAGAGACCGCGACGCTACTACAGGGCTACCACCCGTTCAATCGCTAAATATAGTTTTTGGTGTACACATTTTTCAAACTTTTAATCCAATTTACTTATTAAATTTCTGAATATGTGTGATTCTTCCATACCTATCAACTTCGTACATAATAACTTAACCATAATAATCGCATTACGGAAACTAGAGGTAATCGAATATGGTTGATGTATTCCATTTACGCTCGGCAGGGTACCCAAGTTATTGTAAAAAGCCGATGTAGAATCAGTGTCCATTTACATCAAGTGTTTAACGATGGATAGTCTAGATATTTAATAGATTACATCGGAGGCAAATGATACAAGATAACCATCTTTCGACCACACAAATTATCCATAAATTTTAACCTTTACAATGTACTTACTACTATTTCCCCTTATCCGCACCCAATGGTGCATAGGACCTAGTGTCGGTACGGCAAA
Organism: Micrasema minimum; assembly: GCA_022494985.1. Taxonomy (NCBI): domain Eukaryota; kingdom Metazoa; phylum Arthropoda; class Insecta; order Trichoptera; family Brachycentridae; genus Micrasema; species Micrasema minimum. Next base: position 9,844 of record JAGVSP010004590.1, read on the forward strand.
TGCAGTGTATCTGGATTATTTTTCAATTAAATACATGTTTTGTTAGTTTTACGCTTCAGTCCAAAGTATATCACATGAAATGTATACTTGACATTGTATTTTTAAAATTAATGTATTGCTGTTGAGTTCCCAAATAAACAAACAAATAAAAAAAAAAAAATATTAATATAAAATTCACATATATGTCACCCATTTGGTAGAGAATAGAATAGAAAAAAAAATCTTTAACTAACTAACCATCAGGTCATTTTCCCGAAGGGGTAGGCAGAAAGGATAGAACGCCACACCACGCTGTTCTGGCATACTTCTCTTGCTTCCTCCTCCACATCATGCACGCACGTCGATATTCCGACTTCTGACATGCCAACTTTCAAGCAAGTGGACTGAATCTTGATCATTTTTTACATGATGGCAAGATGATCAGTCAAAGTATAATTGTATTTTTTATATTACGCGAAACGTGTGACGTAGATGTCTAGTGATGACGTAGATGCGTATTGATGACGTATTGAGTGATGTAGTGAAGTAGTCTAGGAACGGTAGTATTTTTCAAGCATGGAATGTCACTTCTCTGAGTTTTTTGTTAAGGTTTCTCAATGTATCGCTCGATAATGTGGTAGAGTAACTCTGTTAGGTATCTCACACCAGCAATTTGAGCAAACAATCAGTGCTCCGAGCTAGTTACATTTTCTAAAGCTGTTACTGGGTACATTATGCACTATCGAATGGTTGTGGGTCAAAAATAATGAATATCTTCGTGCATATTTACATATACATATTTCCTCTCAATACAGTAATCATTCCACCACCGAATTCCGAGGCCTCATTACGGTTCGGCGTAATGATGACATGATACTTAATGGTAGCGTTATTAAATTCGGTTTTCGGTTTTTATTATTTTCCGAATTGGAGAGGCACGATAGCGCCCCCAGATACAATTTGCATGTAAGTACGCAGCCATAAAGTGACTCCTCGAATAACAAGTGCCGTTATGCGTGTTGTATACAGCATCGCTCTGTGGGGTGTCGCTATACAAATTTCAGTTTACTGAAACGAAATAACTTTTGGATTAAAATTTTTAATATTTTGTATAACAATTTTACATAAAATACGAACTCAGTGTCAATATTGTATTATAAGTAATACTAATATGTATTATTTAGGCATCTTGGTTACTACCTACTGCAAAACAATTTTTTTATTGATTTGTTGGCAACACAATTTTCTTATTATCATTTGCATACTTCCTTATTTTATTTTCGATGATTGTACAGCAACGTATGAAAAGAAAATCAACAAATTACCAGGATTTCATATAAAACACTGTCGAAAAACGTTTGTATTAATAATAAATATATTCTCGAAATTTTACAGAGACAAATAATTTTTGAATAGGCTAATTTGTCATTCGGCGTTGATATTATTTAACAGAATCAATAATTGTAGTTGGCAACTACTCTTATACTAGCTTAATTATGTTCCTACTAATTCAATCACCAAGATCAAGGGTAGTAGTCTTCGACGTAGTCTATTTCTTGGTTTAATATCACTCAGATACACAAAAATATTTTTTCAGGATTTTCATTTTACCGATACTACTTTCCCTTATCTGCACCTAATGGTGCACACGGCACTGGATTCGTACATCAAGCACAGTTATCTTGATCAATAGATATTTGAAGGCAAGACGATCAGTCTTACTTCAATAGTTATGAAATTATTTTGCAATTCATGTGTATTTTTATTTGGATTTTCAGTCTGAGTGGTATTATCTGACTTGAGATTGAGAGCGTGAACTCCCGTCATAAAGTGCGAATCCTGCGTCATACAATTTACTACGGTCGGTCAAGAGTCGAGACATCCCGCTGTCATACAAATTCAGATCTGTTATACTGCCACCTACCGGCATCGCTGTCTCCGTCGCTCTTAGCACCGTCCCGCGAGAGCGACTGGAACGCCGATATGTAAACATTAAATATTTTATTATTATATTATATTGTAAACCGCTGTTGTGTGTGGAGAATGGAATTATCTATGGACGAATCTTGGAACAGAAATTAGATTAGAACTGTTTGAGAATAATTCGTCTCATTCTCACCAACATCACAAGACATAATTATTATAATAAACCCTTGGAACAAATTCTCCTTATGTGCGTAGATTTTCACGGTGGGCCATCGAAATACACAGACACCCAAACAACATCAGAGATGACGGACTTAAACTAAAACACACATGGTTTCCAGCATTACACACAAACACCAAAAATAATACCTACTGCTGACTGCGACACGGTGCAAATTCAACAAACATAACATGGGTTATCGCAAAAAACAAAGCAAATAGAATTCCCCTTGTTATTGACAAACCCGTTTATATTGATTGCAACTCGTTTTCAAAACGAATGCGTTTTCATAAAATTAAAATAATCATGTAATTTCTAGGGCGAATAAAAATGTGACGGTAATAGTATCAGTTACCATCTGTAAGTATGAGTGCAACCAATAAACAGCCTATCTAAATGCAAATTTTATTGCAATATGCATTGATATAAATCAAACTGTTTATTACTTTGCTGTATGCTCTGAGTTCTCACCGAAATTTTAAGAGGGAAAAGCTAAGTACTGTGGATGCAAAATTGACACATCAATATTGCATAATTCGAGAACGTTAAAGGTATTATGTAAAAAAAAAATACCAACACAACGTTTATATTTTTATTCATTTTCAAGAAACAAAAATTTTTACGATCTTTTGAACGTATTTTTGTTCAAATCTTTTAAACATTTTTTTAAAATATTGATTATTTACAGAAAGTGATTCCAATGTTTTAATTTATTCGGTGTAAATTTAATAATCATGTATTGTAATTTAAAAAAAATATTATCTGTTCGGTAAAATATTTTTATTTATACTCACTTTACCCATCTCCATGATCATACATAAGTATGTATGTAGAATTATTCATCCCACATATCTCAAACGACCCAAAATTGGTACATCAGTTTATATTGATCGTTTATTACATAAAGGCAAGATGAACAGTCTAGTTCAAGGAATCACATATATAATATTTTTATTTTTATAAATCATATTGAAACAAATATATCATATTGGCTCTGTCGGGAGTCGAACTCGCGAACTTCATGCGTGGTAGTATAAGTAGGTACTAATCACTTCACCATAAGACGAGAGAAATTTTATTGAATTTCAATTAACCTATGTTTATTCAAGATACTGTACTGTACTGCACTGTCTGGGTACTGTATTGAAATAGTTTAGAGAAAGCTCAAACTTGCTTCTAAAATACATAAACTCTATCGTTTATTGTGTAACTAAGCGATAAAACGGATATCTCTATTAGACAATATAAAGCCTCGTTTATTACTCAATAATAATGAAATAAGCTTCTAGGAGTAATGAAAATTAATAAGATATACTAAAAAACATTGCTTCTGAATTCTTACTGCTAGAGTGTAACATATTTAAGAAGAATAATTGTGGTGTTTACTCGAACTATAATTACGTACTTAGTAGGTAAACTGCACGCCTCTCAATGTTTGTGTAAAAACACTAAAAAAATGTTTAGAAATCAGTTTTAAGGTCAAAATACTTCCTTTCTGTTACGCTTTACGAGGACTTTTCATGAAACTATGTATAGCGTATGGATTTCACCAACTGCCTCTAAAATATTCGATTGGCTGTCAGCTCCTGTACGCCTACCTTCTCCTTTCCAGTATTCACAACTTTTATATTGATGCATAGGGCACTGCATTGGTAAATCATGTGTAGTACATCTTTATTATTTGTGAGGTGATGAAGGCAGATTTACGCTTCAGTGCCAGTCCAAGGTACCAAAAAAAAAAGTAAATTTTTGTGCAGGTGTATTAGCGTTTGTAAGCTTATAAAATAGATTAAGGAACGCAATATGGAAATTCACTGTTAAAATCAATAAAGTTAATCGCATTAATAGATCGAATTCAATGATTCCTTAATCGAGTCAATAAAAAAACCTCATTAATCTGTTTGTGAGATAAACGGCAATTTAATCATTGTCCGGCCACGAGGAAGTAATTGTGTAAAACTTTTATTAAAAAAATCGTATCGTTTAATAAAAAGAGCCGAAAATGACGGACGATTTATCGATCAGCACAGAGGCAAAATTCCGATCAGATGTAGGCGCAGCTTAACGGGCAGCGCTTTGTAATGTAAACGGACCTTCGCGAAGTGGGCGAGGTAGCGAAGAGAGCTTGCTAATTCATGACAATTAGGTCTTTGCAACAGAACCTAAATTTTTAATAGAAAATATTTGTTTCGAATTAGGAAGTTAATATTACAACTAGTGTAAAATATCTGCGCTAGAAGGAAGGTGACATGTTTATGGTACAGCGGGTTTCGAATTTAGGGACACCAATTCGAAATTCGCGACTGTTACCACCATACCATAAACCGGTTGTAAAATACTTCGTCTCTGTTGAAATATCAATTACAGTGAAGTGTTACAGTCAATTACAATAGCAGTGAAGCGTAAGACTGAGCTCTTACCTTCACATTATAAATATGATCAAGATACACTGCACTTGGTGTTCCAATGCAGTGCCCTATGCAGTATTAGGTACGTATAAAGGAAAGAAGTAGTAGTAGGATGCTTTACATATGCTATACATAAATTAAAATACTTTGTAGATGTCTAAACCTAAATCTAATAAAAGATGATTGCCAAAAAAAAATGCTTTGCAATCTTCTCAACAGATGACGCCTGCATAGAACAATTCTGTAAAGCGGAATGACGAAGACGATTTCAATATATATAGTAGTTCAAAAAAAATGACATATATAGTTATCAGATGATGGGCGGAATGGGGAATGTTGTAGTACGTCAGTGTGCCACTTATCCCAGCCAATGACAGGTCATAAGCCCTGTAAACGCCTAGATAACCCACATTCGTTTCCAAAGTTTCTATGTCTCTGTTGGGATATCAATTATATCTACTACATAATAGTTTAATTAAATAAATAGTTTCTTAGAAAGAAATCCTCTTACCTTCATGTAATAAAAGTGATCAAGATACAGTGCCCTATGCATCAGTGGGTGCGGATATGGTAAAGTTGTAGTAATAGTAGAAAGAAATAGCTATAAATAGGCGCATGCCATGGTTCAGGTGGGGAAGGTTCCACTTTTATACTTTTAAACTTCACATTAAAACCACGAATCAATTAAAATCGTGGAAATTGATGTCATCCCCGCTAGCAACTTGAACATTGCATTTATTATATTGAAATTGCTCTCTTTTATAAAGTAATCTCGGGGAATGGCGAATTCTCCGTAACATATAGCCTCTAATGGGACCATGAATCAACCTGGCTGAATATTTAATCTGCAAAGCTCGAGTTTATCATCATCTCGAGACTATAAATACATTTTTATTTATGAGCTTTAGAAAAGCTCTTAAGTAGTCAGCTCAGGGCTTGTTATTCTTACTGGCTACCTGATGTACTAATACTTCATCGGTAATTACTAGAATCCGAATAAAGTTCATTAGTGCTGGCCCCCGAGGCCATGTGATATGTTTCTGTAAAATACTCGGATAAATTTGCATTTCAAATAATGATAATAAATGATAAATGTTTACAATTTAGAGTATGATTTTGACCTCACAAGGTGGACCGAATGTCGCATTAATCATAATAAATTCAGATTAGTACAATAAATTTTAGTAGGTTTACCTTTTTTTGTAAGTTAAACCAATTAGATACAAGGCGATGGATTTCCATCGTGAATTTTAAACATGTGAAAAATGGCTTTTAAATTTTGAAATTTGAGCGGTTTACGACGATTCTAATAAAGTATGCATACGAATTTACATAAATCTTGGGTGGCACCCTTAAAAAATCAACAGGTATAAAAAACACAATAAAATATACATTCCGGCTTACTCATCCCTGTGTAAACTAACAAACATTCTTCGCTAGTACCATAAGGACGTATGATCGAAAAGCTTTTGAGCTTTTGGTTCCGTTTTGGATTCGGGGGCAACGCAACCCCTTTTAACATAAATTCATCAAAGGGTGGATATTGCACGGACGCGTTTTATTATTGAATAAATACACTGCAAGGGGAGCAAACAGTAGCCGAGAATAGAATCTTAACAGGAAGTATTACGTCTCATAGAAATATTACGAAGTTCTAATGTATATTTCAAATACTCTAGATCTAGTCATTGCGTTAAAAGATATTACGGTAAATAAACGGCTTCATACATTTCACTCATATCCAAATGTGTTTCTAATTTTCGGGTACTTCGAAAAAGCTTTCGTCATCCAAAATTTTTATTAGCAGAACACAAAACAATATGTTTTATAAAGGATCAATGGAATATGAACAATTGCCAGATGAAGTTAAATGTTTGAAGAGCTTTAGTTTAGTAAAAAAGTGTAAATTATACGTTATAAATAAGTATTCAGTGTAGTGTATACAATAACTAATATTACAAATTATAAAGTATGAATATAATTTCAAACAGAATCCTCCTTTTTATGCTCTTGTAGCAAAGTTGGCTCTCAAATTATCTTTAAAATAGTTACTATAAATGTAAATCAATAAAATCCTTTACATTTGGAATAAATAGTGGCAACACTGCAACTGGATAGTAACTATCTTACAATTTATCCAGAGAACAAGTCCAATACAGTATAATGGCAGTATTTATTAAGTATGCCTATTAGCCGGCTGTATTATTTTATGTAGGTGTCTTGTAGATTGATATAACGGAAAGGCCTGGGGGAGTATCCCAGTAACAAGGTTTCGTATCAGAAATCTCAGAATGCAAAACGCGTGAAGGTTAATCATTGTAATTATAATTTGCTACCTATAGTTTTATTGTGTAGATAAACGTTTTCAAGATATACGCCCTTTATTTTAGTATCCATAAATTTTCGGGCATTGTCTACTTCTTCAATAAGTTTAAATACTAAGATTGAAACGAAATATTTTAATAAAGGTAAGGCAATTTAAATTACTTGCATATGGCAATAAACTATCGAAAAAAATATCTCTGTTTAATAAATAGATACATGTAGAGACATCAATATTCATGTAATTGAACCGGGCTGTGGTCTAGTGGTAGATTCGAGGATTCCGGATTAGAATCTCTAGGCTCGAATCCCACTCCAGCACAACCTGTTTCCTGCTTTCTGGCACAGTTATTTCCGACTATTTGAAAGCAGCCCGAAATTGATATATTTTAGTATATCATAAGAGCTCAAATATTTCTTTTTTTTAATAAAAAAAATAAATAAATAAAATATTATGTAATAATATATTTATAATAAGTACATTTCCACAAACTTATCGTAGTTTCTTGATAATTACATCAAATAATGGTGAAAATAAACCAAATATTTTACATATTGCATGACTAAAGAAAACGTTTCGATTTTGTCCTTTTTCACACATTGCTGTTTAGTCCTTTTTCACAGCTTACAAAAATGTTAAAGAATATACCTACAGTATTATTATAAAGATGCGTAAAAACGCTGATTATCTAAGCTTCTTTATGGTATGTATCTTAGTGAGGGATGATTTAAATTATAATTTTTATAAATTTATAGCTAATAATTTCAATAGTGTCTTCCACATCCATCTTGAGTTTGTCGGCGCATCGAATTTCAACCGACATAGTCCATTGTCGCAGGAAAATATAGGCGAAACTCATAAAGGAGATTCTTTTGATATCTCCCCCATAAAAACCTACGGATAGATATTAAAATTAAAGTTGTCATCAAACAGCCGACATTTTGATTCACTGCCTTTCCACAAAGGGACAAGGCGACTATTCTCTCCACTTGTTGAAGGTATGCGATCAAAAAACCCATTTCGTTTATTTTATGCGAATCGAACGTTTTATATATTTGCCTTTTATGTAGTATATTCTAGTGGTTTGAAGTTTGAGAGAATCGTAAAATATTTGTACTGAAACAAATCTTGCATTGCTATTTCAAAGTTCATGGATCAAAGTGAATCTTTTGTGAAGCTTTTTGTGGTATTTAATGAAATGTGGCAGATATTGTATTATTTGATTTTGTTATTACTAGCCATTTTGTCAATAGGGATCAGGCAGAAAAGATAGCGCTTCTGTTCTTTTTTGCTGATTCGAATAGGCTATTATCATAATTTGAAACATTCAACAAAGTTTTGTTTTTTCGTCTCATTAAAAAGTTTTGAAACCATTATTTTCATTAAAAATATTCATTTACAAAATTCGCTTACCCAAAAACGGTATTTTATTATGTTGGTAGTTATGACGCATTCCCGAATTCCCATTGAGGTAGAAAGAAAAAGACAGACTCGAAGTAAAGCGATTTCTCTCTCTTCGTACGGCGACGACTATCAGATGTTCGTTCTTCCTTTTCAGGCGGAATTAATAATGTCAAAAGTTCAAAATCGTATATCTCGCTTATTTATAAACCAATATAAAAAATAATCACACCTATCGTCTTGTGATTTTTTATTTTAATTTATTAGCTATTAAAGAAGATATTGCTAGTATAGAAAATAACTAAAATGATAATTCAATGGACAATCATGGCAATGATCCATGGCCCCATGGTCGTTTTTGTACACCTTGACAAAATATTGTTTCAATTTGACATCTCAACAGAGACGAGAAGTTTGGAAGGGATTATGGATAATTAGGCGTTTACAGGGCTTATGACCTGTCATTGGCTGGGTTAAGGTGAAATCCAGTTTTTGTCTACAAGTGTTTGGACACACTCAAAATGTTGTTTATAAATATTGTTTCGTTTATATCAATGGATTTTGTGTCACGGATGAAAAATAAAATAAAATAAATGTGTATGAGCGGTTTATAAAAAAATGTACAAACTTTTCTCTCCTGCAATCCTATTAAACTAACTAATTAATAGAGAATAGAATGCCGTACCACTCTGTCCTGGCCCACTTCCCTTGCTTCTTCCACATTCATACGTCTTCTCATGCATGCACGATAATTCCGACATTTCACACGAACATTTACA
>JAGVSP010004591.1:0-15243 GCA_022494985.1 Micrasema minimum
CGATTGCGTATATATGTATTGCTTTTTAAATTTTTAAATTTAATATAAAATACACAATGTTAACTAGGATTATTAAAAACGAGAATTTAAAGCAGGTATATTCATATTATAGTTTCCACCTCCAGGTCTGCAATAAATTGTTATTATTAATATTGTTATATTACACGGGTATCAACACATTGTACATAATATTGTGTGAATAACGGATGTTTTTCTTACTAATAAATACTTGAAATTACATTTTCCTAAACGGCAGTCTTAAAATCTTGAAAAGCGTCTTGGTTTTTGGAGTTATTAAATAGATTCATAATTAAAAGTATGGTTGCGAACCCCAGTGACGTAATGATCTATAATACAAATGATTCTCGCCTCTCCATGAGAAAACAAATCAGCTTCTTGTAATGCCTACAGATCCCCGGGGATACGAACCATGAGCCCGACTAATTAAATACACACGGAGGTTGCTAATTGATAACAATAGGTTGCACCCAACATTACAACAGACCCATCGAACCAGCAGTAGGATCAAATTTGGCACACAAAATTAAGGTCTTGAAGACATGATAGCGATTAATAAATCACATTTTTTACACATCAAAATCAAAAAGTTTAATCATTTTTATTACACCTCCAAAACATTGTAAGAAACACAAATGTATTGAGTTTTTTGGCTTTTTGGACTAGATTATAATCAGACTGTAGACATACTGATGTCTGATGTGTTAAAAAAAACAATAGACTTTTTGCTATCAAAAGGTGTTTGGGTCTACGACTACGAACAAAATGTATTATGTGTGTCCTTCAATTCTATTATAATATCAACTCGAATTGAAATGACCGAATCTTTGATCCGAGCCGAACTATTTGAAACGTAACTGAGCTATTTAAAATTTGAACAGCACGCGTTATGTAACGTTTTCAACATTTTATTAGTACTCGACGAGTAATCAAACGAGTGAGATTATTGAGTTAATTCTCCTTATTCATGTCTCATTAATAAAGCCTCTGATCGAGTGTGTTTTGTTTGTGGACGGATCCCTTGCAAAGTCGCCCGGTCCGATTTCTACATTATCTGATTCGAGTCGACAACAACACGCGTTAATCTCCATATACCCTTCCATGTGCCCTCAATCATCTCGTGTACCGTGTAGGTCTTAAGGGCTACCAACGCGCTCAACGTTAAAAAATTTAGTGTAATTTTATGACATGTAACTAACATGTTTTTATGAAAAATATTTGTTTTTAATATACTTTTATTTTTTCTAAAACATCTCAATGGACGTTTGATTTTGTAAAATAATGAAAACATTTAAATAATCAGTGTTTTAAAATGACAAAATCTCTCTAAATCTGCTTTTTACTGCGGCGCGGTGTGGCGTCCGTCCGTGGGGTCATAAAGCTGCCATACGATGATGATGATGATACGAACTAAAAAAACATATAATATTTTTCCAAGTACTTTACAATATAATATAATTTAGGACGTATATACCTTCTTACAGTGAGCCGAAAACAACTGTGCCAGAAAGTAGTAATACATAGTTCAAAAATTAAAATCTATGTTTTTGTGTTTGTATACAATACATTTTTATGAATTCTTATCTAGAGTCTGCTAACTACGAAGACATGACGATTTTTTATTTAATACATTTGTATAATATGACATTAAAATAAGGCATAGGGCGTAGGTACCAACGTTACTAATAAATTCAAGTAAAAACTGTAAAAAAAATGCAAAATAGTTTCACCATTATTTTTAACTTATTGATTATTGAGACAAAACTTTTAGCGAATACTTCTAGACACATAATGCTGGGCCTCGTCCATGACGGGCTTGCATCAATGACCATTGCTATCCAACAGAGTTAAAGAAGCTCTGGAAGAGAATATGTTACAGAATTGAAACTATTGAATTGAGGAAAATATCTATTACATTATATGAAATAAATGCATCCTAAATTTAAAAAATGTTCAATGGCGTCAAGTGTCTCTAGTCCACAGCCTCCAGTTTCTAGTTGGCGCGGCGCGGCGCGGCGGTAAGTTGTTGGTGTGGCAAGCCTTGGTTCTCGTTTGACTCCGTCCGCGTCCGTCTCACACGCCAGATCAAGGGGCCGAGTGTCGGCTCACTCGGAGGGATTATAAAGGAGAATGAGAAAAAAGACAACATAAAACATCGCGCTTTGAACATTCCGGTTCGTAAATCGTTTAGTCGTTGGTTTAATTAAATTACTCGACTTCACAAATATTTCATTTCTCCTATACTTTACCCCTATGACAGCGCGTAAGTATAGGGATATTCATTCGATTGGCGGAGAAAATTACATATATATTCAATTTTACCATAGATCACAGATTTTGGGTTTGCAACACTCGATCAACCCAAGAATCATCTAAATAGCTGATAACCGGTTTTCTAGTAAATAGTTGCTAAAATAATACCTACTTACTGTAACGTGAAATAACACACAAAAATTGATCTTTAATGTTTTATGTATTTATGGAAAAATGCAGTACGAATAAATCATAAGAAATTCCTAATAATTCATTTTTATTACTTTTCTCCGTATTTGTAGATTCTGGTACTGAAGCGTATGACTGATCATCTTAACTTCATGTAATAAAATTATCAAGATACACTGCATTTGGTCTACCGATGCAGTGCCCTATGCACCGTTTGGCGTGGACAAGAGAATGCAGAAGTGTAGTAGTATTTATTTTTTTAATATCTTCTTAATATTATTCGTGGGCGTTAAATTATTTGAGTAATTTTCCAAGGATACCTACGGAACTCCAACTTAACACATTTGTTTAAATAATATTATAACTTACTTATGAGGTAATTTAAAGTATAAAAAATAAGTTTATCCACATTATTATTTTAAGATGTTAAAGTACTCTTAATTCAGTGGATAAATTTAAATATGAAATTAAATTTAACTGATAAATCTCAGATTGACTTACTTTTGCATAACACCACCCACGTTTAATGATTTCTACACAGACACTAATGTCTCGATGCTGTATGAATTTATCATCCAGCTGTAGTTTTAAATGATAGTTTATTATTATTACTTATTGCTGCACAATATTTTACTTTTTTTCAGTATTTATACGCGGTTATAAAAATATTTAAATAGAATGGCCGTTAATTAGCCTTATTTACACGGAACTAATTTATAATGTGCAAGTAGGCGTATCTCTATGGAAGTGCGAATTATGTAAATAAAAAAACACGTTAAATCAAATAAGAAGTGTGTTTTTAAATTTATGAAAGCGATAGCAATTAGAACTCAAATTTTACATGGTGTTTTATTTATCTATTTCAATTAAGTGTTTTTTTAATTTTAATTTTTATGTTAACTCAGCTATTGTATTATTTTTGGTATTTTCGACAAAAGTAGTGTTATTACAAGAAAATATTTTATGTGTGATACCTTGGACTGGAGCTGATCATCGAACTAAGGCTGATCATCTTGCCTTCTTGTAACAAATGATCAATATTTACTGCACTTGATGTATGCACTTGCGCAGCGCCCTATGCACCATTGGGTGTGGATAAGGCAGAGTAGTAGTTTTTATTATTATTATTATTATGGATAATTTATATAGCGCCTTTTTCGTATAAATATACCTCAAGGGCGCATATATTAATTAAACACAAGCGTCAGTCTTCGTCTTAATTTCATATAATAAAATTGTAAAATAATATTGCAAAACAACTCCAATCAATTGAGGCAACCTCCGTAGCGTAATGGCTAAGACGCTGGACTCACGATACGGAGATTCCGGGTTCGATTCCTGGTGAGAACACAAAAATCAAAAGTGATTTTTCTTAAGCCTGGGTGTTTGTGACGTTGTTTCCCTCTGTAATTGGGCCTTCTGGCCTGTTGAGGTGATTAAAAATATATATATAAAAATTTAATAGCCAACATTTTTTATATTAAAAAAAAATTATGTTTAATCTAAAAATTCCGGAATTCCATTTGACAGTAGATGAGTAATTAATTAAACATAAATCCAATTCATTTTCGAGATTTTAAGCAATTTATCACCGCGTCCCATAGCTCATAAAGTTGTTGGAAAAAAATCCACTGACCGAAAACATCCATAAATATGGTACCTGTGCCTGTGTCGGCATTTTTTCTTTTATTTTTTTCTTTTTCTTTAATTTTTAAATAAGAACCCCACTCCCACTGCCGCGGAGGCGTCAAAAGAGAATGACATCTGTTGTTATATTGGGGTGTCGGATATTATAATGAAATGGAATGTATGGTCATAGCATTAAATATGTGTATTTAAACGTCGCTTATGATTTATCTGGCGTTCGTGGTCGGGATTCGTTCATTCAATTAATTTACCAACTCATTTGTTTCAGAAATAAAAACAACTAAATGGAATTCAAATTGTGATGGTGACTAATAAGTCTAGTGTTCCTTATTATCATTGATTAATATTTTCACTTACACTAGAAAATTTATGTAAAAGAAAATCTTATTGGGTTTGAATGGATTTTTAAATAAATGCTCAACTTACATAAGAACTTTTTTGAAAAGCTTTTTTATTTCAATTAACAAGATGTAAAATTTATTGTATTTAAAAACTACTGATGAGTTTATAATAATCATAGTATCGATCATAATCATAATCGATCTCTCAGGCGAATTTGTGGTAAAACTACGTATGATAGGTGCACTGATGTTGAAATTAGAGCAGAATGCAGGGCTGAGATAAGCATTATAGACAAAATTAAGAAAGGTCTTTTACGTTGGTTCGGTCATGTAGAGCGAATGGATGATGAAATAACGGCTAAAAAAATATATGATGCGACTGTGCCTGGATGAAAAGTCGAGGAAGGCCAAGAAAGACATGGCATGATCAAGTAAAACAAGTACTTGAAAGTGGGCTTGTAAGAAGTTGGAATAATCGACGTGTGTGCATGAGAAGATGTATGAATGTGGAGGAAGCAAGAGAAGTATGCCAGGACAAAGTGGTGTGGCGTTTTATCCTCTCTGCCTACCCTTTCGGGGAAATGGCGTAATGGTCAGTTAGTTAGTTAGTTAGTAAAGGGGTTGCAAAAAAATAATGTTTCTATGCTCTGTAAATCGGTTAAATTTGTCGGTTAATCCCTATGAATAAAGATTCGTATTATTTGGTTTACTCACATTTTACATAACAATAAAAAAACGCCTTCTTAAGAAAACTAATTGCCATAGATGCATACTTTAAAATAATGACCTTCTAATTAAATATTTTCAACTACATGATAAGTTATCAGTTGTAGGTTTAGTTCGCAGGTTGCAAGTTGCCGTGCGAGAATTCATTTTAATACAAGACAGAAATGAGTTACTTGACCATAGACGTTGACCACGAAATGTTTTCAAGTAATAAGTTGGCCAGAGAGAATGAAAGACGTTCGGATGACGAGTGTTTATTGTTTGGCGCGTGATTGTGGTTTATGAGATAATCATTATACCTTAACAGTACTGTTATATTATTATTACGAGTATGTTCCACAACTTGGTAGGATATTCAACACACTCAAGTCAAGCGGTTTCTTCACAGAAATATACTCACGAATACAGCCTAAACGTGTAAAATTATGTGAGATAAATATTACGAATATTCATACAAACTTTTTGAAATTACTTTTTGTATTTCGCTGCTATGAAAAAAATGTCTTTATAAGAATGGGTGACTACTGACTATACGTTTTCAACGTAAGTATTAGTAGGATATATAAACTTCCACACCACACTCACTTTTTGCATACAAGGTAGGATGATAATATTCCATTTTAATTTATATGGTTCTCTTTTAGGAAAGCTATTTTAATTTTAAAAAACTGCTTAGTTTTAAAAATAGCGAATGAAAATTTATTCTAAAATAGAAAATCTGTGAATATCAACCAAAACAAACAAAGTCTTTGATTTGTAATGTCCTTTATCTTTATTTTTTAATATTTTTATGTAGGTAGGAAATGAAAAAGCTCAACTAATCGTTATCAATTAATTTTTCCACTGAGAATATATTTACGTTATCCTCGCTGTTTCATTTTTTATGTACCTACCTGGTTAATAAAATTTTGGTTTAGAAGATTTTAATCATAAGGGCCTTTTTAATAAGGTTTTAAATATTCATCTAATTTAAATTGGAAGAAGGCGCAAAATTATGCTTGAATAATTGTTAAATGTTTTGTACCATTCTTGTTATATGTGTGGTAGAAATAAATCGCATTATTATTTTATAAATGAGTAAGTCTGTTCATGTTTCATGTGTGATACCTTGGACTGGTACTGAAGCGTATGACTGACTATCTTGTAATAAAATAATTTAATAAATTCATGTAATAAAATTGTCAGTGTACAGATGCAGTTTCCCATGCATCATTGGTTGCGGATAAGGGAAAATAGTAAAAGTAGTAGTTGAGGTAAGTATCAAGGTTCATAAAATATATTAAGAGATACTTTTATAATTACAAGGGTTTTAATATTTTCAGGTCACTACAAAAACATAAAAGTACTCTGCTAACACGGATAAGTACATCCACACCCTAAAGACTAAATGTAATAAACTACCCTCACCCTCCTTATTCGTAATTATACATTAAAAAAAACTTCACTAAGCTTTCTTCTAACTCATAGACATGTTGAGCTCGTATTATTGTTTGTATTAATATTTTCCGTTACACTTCTGCCGTAAATTATCCAAAACTAAATACTATCATCATAAAACAATTAAAATGCCTTAACCGAAATTTTCCGCTTTAACTTCCGAATAGGAACGTCCTTGCCTCCTGACACTTATATGGCTGAGCCATTAGTAAAGCTGTAAGGGCTCCACTGCCAAATATTGGTAGCAATAAACTTTTATGACGATTTACGACCCCTGCTTATTTCAGTTAACTTCAAGGAATGCCTTTCATTAGTACTGCTTTCATACAAATCTCTGATTTCTCTTACTAAGGAAGAGCGCTCTTTGAAACTTTTTTAAAGATACCTAATAACAGCTCATTGTTATTTTGTTTCTTGTTTATTTCGTTTTAAGTAATTATACGTAATTATTTGACATGTTTGTTCGTTGGAACGAATAATACCTTACCATACTTTGAAGTAGGTATCCCTATCTACCTTATTAAGGCAAAGAATTTATTTTCTCATTAAATGAGTAAGAACGGAAATGTTATTTTAAAAACATGTTGATGTACCTACATTCTTACGCCAGTACCTAATACCTACCAACATAGATATTCTAATAAAAGGAACTAAGTCCTTGAGGTTGAAAAATATTGAACATTCATAATACCTATGTATTTATACAACCTATAACATTTAGAGTGCCTTCAAATAGGTAGGCACTTGTAAATACAAACAGTGTATTTATGTTAAATAGAAATAAGCAAATAGTATCTAGGTAATATAAATTCATAAATATATTTCTACATGAAAATAAATTGTCTTTGGGTGGTTCAGACCGACCGTATTAAAAAAAAAACAAAGGAAACCTTAAATGATGCTTAGCAAAGATGTGCAATACCTACCTACTATCATGATATTTTTTTTTAAAGTAGGTTCTTATTAAGTAGGTACGTAGGTACCTACTATGAAACAAAATTTGTTTTTATTTAATGAAAGTCTAAAAGAGTAGGTGTGTGTTGTGTGTGTTACTACGCGTAGTGTAAGTAATATTTTTAATCTCTTTAATATGAATAGATACATGATGTACACACATTCAGTTTTACATAATCAAGAATATAGGTACCTACTCTTTATTCATAATATAAGCCTTTGGCAGTTCATTAAAAAAATGTTTTTATATTATTACCATAATAGGAACAATAATGTAGGTACCTAAGTAGATTTTTTATTTTATTTAATCAAATACCTAATTAAGGTAATAATATGTAGGTAAGGTAACCTATGTGTGTAATCATTGTTCATGGGTCGATATTTTAGCAAAAATATGCCTAGGTGTAATAAGTTAATTTGATGAAAAAACAAGCTTTCTAATGATATACCTATGTACCTACATGTATTTTATATCACATGATTTTGAAAAAGGTGCTGTAAATAGCGTTATTTAAAACATAAGGTTTAAACATACGGTAAACACCTGACAGTGTGTTTTTTGTTGGTTATATAACCATTATCATCATCATCTAACTATCAACACCACGTAAATATATTTACCAAATATATTCGTATTTTACCATTACTAGATTCATACCAACCGGTAAGAAAATAAATTATTTAGAAGGTGGGCCTACCTCTTTCTGTTTAGAAAATGTTATTATTTTTTTTGGTAGATAAATAATTTAGGAGTCAAATACCTAATAATCATAGGCATTGAGGGCTGAAATCTTAGTAAAATTCTACATTTAATAATGATTAGATAGCTAGATACCTACATAAGTAAAGTAGTAGTACTTGAAGAAATAATTTTTCGTTATTTTTATTCTAAGGTAGGCAATAATTAAACGGAATTCAATGGTACCAAAAACCTTAAGAATTCATACAGGATTGTTGAGGTGGTGAGTGCAAGCTACCAAAGTTCATAATATAAAAAATACACAGTAAATACACAAAAGAGAAATAAATGCAATGGATAAGAAGAAAAAGATACAATAAATGTGGATATAATAAATCAGTTCTAATAATAATGCCGTATGTAGGTACCTTCCAAAGATTTTCAAAACACCTATGGTATATAGGGAGATAAGGCCTAAAGTAATAAGTATACGGTGCTTGTTGACCACTTTTACTAGAATATGGTATATAAACAGAGCTCTTTTGGTAGATCTCAACCAATTAGAGCTCTATTTCAAGAGCTCTGATTGATTGTTTCAAGTATTGTCAACAACAACGGTTGCTACAGGGATATAGCATATTGTGTACTTCTTATGTTATGAAAATGTTTCTTAAGGGTATTATTTTCCGCACTTCTATATTCTTTGGTAGGTACCTAAATGCTACCTACCTACCTACTACCTTACCTACCTTTCTTCAAGTAGGAAAATCCGTTCAAAGTGTATGGAAATAAGGGTGAATCATAAAGAAGATAGGTAGGTACTAGTCAATTTAAAAAATGGAAGTGAGTAGACCCTATCTAAACATAAAAACGAATATAGGAACATTAAACTATCTATCTATCAATGTTGTAACAGGTTTTGTAGGCAGGTTTGGTAGATAATTCAAAAACATCAGCATTTTCATAGATTTAATTCTTACCTTGAAAAGGATAACCAGTGAAGTAAGGAGACATGTTGAGGGTGTAAACTGCCATTAATACGAATCACGTCACAAAATGGAAAACTGTCTTGTAAACAATGTTCTGTACAAATTGACGTCACTATAGCATGTCCTAAGGGTATCGGAACAATGTCTGTCAGTCTAACCAAGGCACGTTACATCACAGGACGACAGCACACAAGGGCAGTCAACTGATAACTGATAAGAGTGCGCGGAGATTGCTGTTGGCGACTTGAGTGCCCACTCATCACTAGACACTGATTCCGCGGTCAACCTCTTTCTCAACCGCCTCTCCCACCACTTCTGGCGTCTCACTCCCACTAACCGGGGAAGCCCGCGTCTTACGAAATACGTCGAGTGTTACCTCACAAAAGCGTCCGGCACTCCTTAAGATTTAAGGTTTCTCGTTGGCTATTTTTGTCTGGTTTCAGTTCTCTTTTCCTCTTGAGGCTTGTTAGGATCCGACAGCCTGGGGCCCGGAGTTATCGCGAGGACGCGGCCGGCGATTGGCAGCCAGCAACTGAGGTCGGGTGGGGTTTTTTTGGCCGGGCGCCGCCCTCCTACCTGCCTGGCCGCTTTACCTTTATTTCCTATGTAACTTGTAAAGCCCCGCCCTCACAGGCGTCGTCTAAAAAGCGTTCGTAAATTAAAGTTCTCGTGCTACCGTTTGACAGCGACACAACAAACGGTGGTGTAAAAATAATGATTCTGCGAGTTAGGCGATTGAAGACTGACTTTAGTATTGCCCTCACCCTGGAAATGAGATTTACTATTTGGTGGCCTTGGTTGATCATTTCGTCAAAAATAACCGATTGAACTGCACAAAAACGAACTATAATTCCTGCGGTTAGTGAATACTTAGTTTTAATTTATATTATTTCTGAAAGACTATTATACTGTAATTATGTATTAAATTTTAAAAAGTTATTTGACACATTTCTCAATATAGACGTCAAAACGTAAATTTGTTTAAAGAATTTGGCAAAAGAATAAAATTTTCAATAAAGACGCTTCGCGTAATTTATTTTATTTTATTTTTATTTACTTATTTAAAAATTATTTACCGAAATGGTTTAAATAAATTGAGGAGAATTGGTGATTATTAATTTTAATTTGCTATGTACCTAGGCTAGGAGCTTTGGTATCCAGTTTGTATATAATCACGAGAGAAACTAAGGACATGAGGCCTAATTAATACATCTCCTTTTGCCTATATTCCCGAATAATTACCAATTACCATATCACATTTCTTCTATCACGTACCAACCATTATTTTACAAAAAAATAATTAACATATCATGTAGGAAAATAGTAGGTACCTATAAAAAGATTTTAAGAGGAAAAACAGTTGTTCTGGTCCCTTCCGTTCCAAGAATATTTCTACCTCATCTACAAAAAATGTAAGTATCTACAAATATTGGTAATAATACAATACAATGTTTGTAATGGGCGATACAATGGGCGATACAATGTTTGTAATGAGCGAATGGATGATGAAAGAACGGCTAAAAAAATATATGATGCAACTGTGCCTGGATGTAGAAGTCGAGGAAGGCCGAGAAAGACATGGCATGATCAAGTAAAACAAGTGCTTGAAAGTGGGCATGTAAGAAGTCGGAATAATCGACGTGCGTGCATGAGAAGATGTATGAATGTGGAGGAAGCAAGAGAAGTGTGCCAGGACAGAGTGGTGTGGCGTTCTATCCTCTCTGCCTACCCCTTCGGGGAAATGGCGTGATGGTTAGTTAGTTAGTTAGTTATGTTTGTAATTAAAAGGTAAGATATAACTAACTAAATTGACAAATTGTCATACCGTTTCCCAGAAAAGATAGGCAGAGAGGAATTACGTCACATCATCATGTCCTTCCATATTCAAAATTTGATATAATGTTAGGTACCTACCTAAATATATTGTAATTTTACAAGGAAAATGTATCCATACCTATAGAGACGGAAAAAGTTTTATGAACCTAAAAAGCAACAAATGTTGGGTATATTATGTACATGTTAAGAGATATAAACGAACTGTTTTTATTGTACAGTTAATTATTGACAAATAATTTATTGAACAATTTCCCTACCAATATTTTTCAGAAGTCATTTTAAAATTAAAATATTCATTTTTTTATCGCCTCGTGGATTACATTAAAACGTTGGGTTATCGTGTCCGCTCGTACAGAGGCGCGAAGTCGCTGGTTCGATTTCCGCGTGTTTATTTAAAAATGTGTTTTTTTTTCATTAATATTTTATGCTTATCTTAGACTGGCACCGAAGCCTAAGACTGATCATCTTACCTTCGAGTAATAATATTATAAAAATATGTATATATGCACACTGCACGTACTAATGCAGTGCCCTATGCACCATTAAATGCGGAGCGAACAAAGGACAAAACATATTTTCAACAATTGGCGAAATCAGTGGCTTTTAACATTTCTGTTTATTTACACCTACGCATTCATAGATCGTGTGATCCATGGATCGTTTTGACAATTGGAAACCATCGATCATCATCGATCATCGGACCAAGTCCCAGAGGCCACCGAGGGACGGTGGATGTATCAAATATCAAAATATACAGTAGGAACAAGTAGCGAAAATCTCTCAAGTACAATAGACCAGAAGAGGGATACATTGTTCACCACCGAACCACCTCCCAAAGGAAAACCTCATCGAGTTGTCAACAATGAGATTCCTGAACATTTAGGTCCTCGAGACATTTCAGTCACACTTTAACAATAAATGAAACAAGCAATAGAGTTTATTATGCGAAATAATAACCGGAAAACCTAATTCCCTTCTGAGAGGTTTTTTTATGAATCTACCAACGCATTTTCTTAAAAAAACCTTATGAAATTCAAGTTAGAAGCAATCATTTTAAAGTTCTGCTTTTTTGTTTTGTTTGGCTAAATAAAAACATTTTGTTTGCCTATAGACCCATAGCTACTATTTTATCTTGATTCAGAAACACACTTGTTATAAAACTTATCAAGAAATAATAAATTAGTATAAATATGTTTAATATTAGATATTCATTAATAAAGGTGCTTTACGATGGTTTGGTCATATAGAGCGAAAGAATGGCTAAAATAATATTTATATTATGCGATAGCACCTGGATGTAGAAAATGAGGTTTGTCGAGAACAACGTGGAATGATCTAGTACCTACAAGTACTTGAATGTGGTTATGTTAAAATAAGAAATAAGAAGCTGTATGAATATGGAGGAAACAAGGGCAGTGTGCCAGGACAGATTGGTATTGCGTTCTATCCTCTCTGCCTACTCCTATGGAGAAATTAAGTTATTGTTAGTAAATTAGTTAGAAAATAGTCTTTTGATTGAGTTAATTTCTTGAAATTTATTATAAAAACAGCATTATGCAACACGAAGACTCAAGAAAAATAACTTCGTGATCTCATCGGAAACTGATCTGAAACATCTCCACAAAGGCCGTAATATTATGGGTAAGTTATACCTATTTAAAATAAATATGTGCCTGTTATTTAATGTACCCAGTAATATTTTTCAAGCCTGGGCGCTTAAACGCTGGGTGGTAAATGTATTTAATGATCTAAATAAAAACAATTTTAATTAAACCTGTTTGATCTTTGCAAAAAAATAAAAACTACATTATTACCAATTAAAAATGCAATAAATTGTTTGAAAATTTGTCTTAATTATAATATTATTAACCCATCCGGTATTCATTGCGTATTCAGACCGCTATAATAATTAATTTGTTCATTTTTCCTGGTGCCGGATAGGATTTCTTTGAAAAAGAGAAGTAAAAATACTATGTAAACAGTCGAGTGATTATAACGAATAACGCGTTAAATCGTGGCGACAGCAGAGATCAGCTTCATTAAGTCTAATTTGATGAGCATTTATAATAGCTCTGGCCGTGTCGTCACTACATGGGTTTCCAGCTATTATTACTCCTTATTTCCTTTATTATGAGCATAATCTACTTTTTGCACCGTCACATATTTAACTTGTTAAAGTAAGGGGACTTGGGACCACCTCAGATGAAGACAACGCCCAGTGCAGTAGATTAAATATATGTATATTAAATATTTTGATCACAGATTTACGTAATAAAAATATAACTTGCTCTCATTTTTATAAATATAAATTTTGACAATAAAAAATTACTTCCTCATAAAAAATTGCTGCTAAAAATAAACTACTTAAAAATTACTTTAATGCCTAAATCGACAACTTTGTAAATCTGCACGTCGGTCGTTGTATGATGTTTTTGTTGTTTTAAAGGAAGGGGAAGAAAATCACACTGCGCTTATGGACTTAATCTTATAGGTGATACAACTTTGAGGATCTGAAATTGAGGAACTTTGATAAAAATCTCCCGTTTATAAATAAAGGGTGAATTTATAATTACTTGGCAAGGAGAGAAGATAATTTATTCAATATTAGAAATAGAAAATTTCTTATAAGCTAATTTTAAAAATCATGCTTAACAAAGCCGCAGCTAGTGTTCCAATCAATATATGCACTATTGAGTAATTATGAGTTTAAGTTTTTCAAGAATGACAAGTTTTTGTCGTCCTGGACAGCATGCGCTGCTGAGAATCCGTTGGCAGTTTACGTCAGAACATAATGCACGGGAGCTGGCAGCCGATCTCTTGACTTGTAGGCAGTTTGTGGTAGGTATCCATACACTTCACATATGGAGCGGATATGGAATGATAATAATGTATTTAATATCTTGAATGTATGTAATTATTAATTTTTGAGCATTTTTTAAATTCTATCTGTATTATTAAATACATTTCATAGGTTTTTAAAATTCTTTGATATTTTTATAGCATAATTAAATGTTCATACCATCATATCATGTAAGTACTTACACATAGTTGGGTATTTTTATTTTAAATTTTAAAGATGTGCGCAATGTCATATTTTTTTTTGTACATAATACAATACAATTGCGTTTTTCTATGAATTGAATGTCAAAGACTACCTATGTTTTAAGCCTTGCATAACGATAATAAATTCATAATGGTATGTGAGCAGTTAGCCTAGGTAGGTACATGTTTTAAATAAAAGGGTTTGAATGAAATATTTTAGTTTGACTGCTTTTGTTAATAAATTTTGAGTGACACCGTAATGTGGTTACCGATATAATAATACCCGATGTTTGAAGAGCTATTATATTATCATTCGCTATGTAGCAGAGAAATTATTCTCTTGGGAGCGATTTGTTAAACAGGATGTAATAAGTGAATGTCGCTTTTCGTAATTTCTTTAAAATTAAAACATGCTTTTAACCATATTATTCTGTCAATAAATATCCAGAACAAGTGCTTTATAGGATATCCCTAGTTATCCTCATGATATTTGAGCATGATTTTAAATATGTATCTATAAACTAGTCCGTATTTAATACAGCAGCAAGGCTTATAACGAGGGTATCAAAATATTCTCACATCTCACAGCATCTCTGAGATTTGCACTGGCTTAAATGTCCAGAGAGAATTCAGTTTAAGCTCTGCTGAACTGTATTTAAATCGGTGCATAAGATGGCCCTTACAAATCTATCAGACCTTTGCGTTGCAGAGAACAGAAGCCCTAGACAGTCAACTCTAAGATTCGCACTCGATTCAGCCAGAGGAAGACTTTGCGAACCCCGGCGAAGTCCAAACACCAAGTTTAGCGATCGCTTTTGCAGAGGCTGGCCCCTCTGCCTGGAATCGACTGCCTTAATACTTAAGCCCAAAACACACGGTGAAACGCAAAAATAACGAAACTGCAACTCTAAGTTACTTTTGAGTTTGTCATATAGTCCTATAGGAAACCACACACGACGCAACTAGCTTGAAACCTGTCTATGCGTTTCAAACTAGTTGGTTTACTTACTTAGAGTTGCAGTTTCGTCATTTTTGCGTTTCATCGTGTGTTTTGGGCCTTACGCATCATTCAGCCCAGTCAATTTCGATATCAATTAAAAACGCTTCTTTTTAAATCTCACATACAAATTCT
>JAGVSP010004592.1:0-13336 GCA_022494985.1 Micrasema minimum
GTGTGTGTTAGCATGTGACTTCGCAAATTCCTGAAATCATAATATGTACTGCCATTAGTTAACTGCACAGGTTTATGCCTCAAAATAACTCATTCAGAATAATCGGTTGGAAAATTTAATTAAGAGTAGGAAGAAGAAAGGAATAGGCTCTAAATTATCCGTGAAGGAAGAAAAATAAAACTAAAAATTATTGGTGCGAACCGTTTGTAAATCGGATGAAATCAATAAATGAGATACGATGATTTAAAGTTTGAGTTTTGTAAAGGTTTTGAATGAAATGAAAACGGATTTTCATTACACAGAAAACATTGCGGAATAATCCTGCTGTAAAGTCATTTATGAAATAAAATAGAGATTATGAGAAAGGCAAGAGAGGGATTACCCTTTGGTTAGGAATTTCTTGTTGCACACGATGCAGGTCTCCGGCTTCAGGCCGCTGTGCCGCTTGGAGTGCTCCCGCAGGAGCGGCCACGTGAAGAATTCCTTCTCGCACTCTTTACACTTGAACAATCTCTCGTTGTAGTGCGTCCTGGATCAAAACAGACACCGAGTGTTTCAAAAGTTGTGAGAATTATAAACTTATCTTATAAGGCATTCGGACCTGCTCTTTGCCATCGTCGAGGGAGTGATGAGGACCATAATCTTAAAGACAGCCCTAGAAATAGCCGGCTATCAAGCTATGAAGAGATTGGTAGTTGATGGTGCAAAAAACAAGCTAATGTACATTCTATCAAAATCTTTAATAACATTTCCTTCAAAACAACAAATCATGAAGTTATTGCTTTGTGCAGATAAAGGGACGATTGGCGTCATTGTGCATAAGTCAGCGTTAAAAAGACTTCTTTAGATTCATGCAATCTGTCATAAAAAAGATATCGACTGAGCGCCTCATTTTTTCCGAAGTGGGGTCAGCTTATTCAGTAACGAGCAAGGAGTGGAAAAGAGAATAACTTACCTAATGTGGTCCTTTAGTTTGGTGGAGGAGAGAACGCCTTGGGACAATGTTGGCAGACGTAAGACTTTTCCTTATCATGGACACCCCTCCTAGAAAAACAAATATTTCATCAAAAAATCTTGTAATGTAAACATCTTCCTATATAAAAATAATGAAAAAATGTTGTATTTTTAAAACTGAATACAAATCCAAAAAGCGAAGCAAAGACTTAGCTGTCTACAAGTCAACATCAATAGCTTGAAAAAATAGCTTTACACTCGGTCTGTGCGTCTGTCTGGAAGTTTGAATATGTCAATGACAGCAAAGAATATGAAAAACATTGCTGAGGGATCCCTGATTAACCAAGGAGCGCTGAATTCAAAGATAGGGTTTAGAGACATTTATTAGAGTTAGTTTTATGTATGAAATTCCGCTTGGCGTGAGGCCAGATGAAGAGTTATATGGATACCTGTGGTATATGCTATCGGCCTTGGTGCGGAACATCTTCCCGCAGACCGTGCAGGGGAAGGAGCGCTCCTTGGTGTGTACCGTGACGTGGTTCTGGAGGCGGTAGGCCGAGAAGAACTTCATATCACACAGCGGGCACTTGAAGTCCTTAGTCAGAGATGAATGCTTCAAGCTTACATGGGCGTGACCTTGCTTGTAGTCTAGAATCATCAAACACAAACAGTTATAACCAGCTTTGTGTTTTATTACAATTAGTGCGAAAACTCTGTATCAGTGAATACAGCTTACGTTTGTTGCAGATCTGACAGAAGTAGAGCTGGCCGAGGTGGTGTACGGCGTAGTGGCGCCGGCGGCCGGAGATGTCGCGGAACACGCGTGGGCAGCCACTGCACGGGAACTGGCGCTGGACCGCAGAGGAGTGCGAGCGCCGGTGTATGTACAGGCTCTTCACCATCTGCAGAACATTACGCAAACTTACATTGTTAGATGGCAAGGAGAGGATTTTGTTTGGTAAGAATACTTTAACATTTCGCACCATGAATACTTTTGTCAAAAATGAACTGAGAATACCACGTAACTGCTCACACCAAATTTTGTTTATTTTAAAAAGTGTTTATACCGGGTGTTTCTTTTAAACTGAGACGATCAAATATCTCGAAAAATAGCCACTCTACGGAAAAAATGTCCATAATCAAAATTTAATCATACCGCGGGGGAAATACATTAGTGTTAAAATTAGTAGCCCTCACCCCTCCATGTACACCTATTTTTTATTGCAGATTCGGATTCTACGGCTAAAAATACGTAGGATTTGACTGAAACATTTTGTTCGGTTCATGATACATGGTGTTGTAAACGAAATTCAGTTTGTAAATCACATTTTGAACACTTATTTTAAGCTAAAATTATTTTATTCACCTGCCATTTACATTACATTAATAAATTGTTTTGATGACGAATTTCGAGTATTTCCAATGAAAACGTGATGTTTTTTATTTCAAACGTATTGCAGAATCGAATGCGTGTGTTCTAAGAAGAAATTGAAAAAATTGAACTTCGTCGATTACAACGCCATCTATCATGAACCGAACAAAATGTTTCAGTCAAATCTAACGTATTTTTAGCCGTAGAATCCGAATCTGCAATAAAAAATAGGTGTTCCTATCTTAGTTTCAAAGTTACCCCCCGCCCCACCTACATGGAGGGGTGAGGGCTACTAATTTTAACACTAATGTATTTCCCCCCGCGGTATGATTAATTTTTTGAATGGACATTTTTTTCCGTAGAGTGGCTATTTTTCGAGATATTTTGATCGTCTCAGTTTATGAAGCGAGTAATTATTTGTATAGGATCTACACACTCGCAGTAACTAAATATATCGTCACGTCCAAAACAGTTAACGAAAAGTCTACAATTGCTTTTTGGAATGACGTAATATTTTGTCATACTTGGATAACAGGTTAATCATTGCTTCATTCTAAGATGAATAAATTAAAAATGAGTATAAATATACCTTGCCACATTGGTCACACACCTCTCTCTTCTGAATGCCTTTTTTTTCCTTAGCTTTTTCTTTACTTTTCCTCCTTTGCAGCGCTTCTTTGTTGGTTTCTCTAAAAGGAAAGATGATAAAATTGGTAAAATTATATATATGTAATAACGCAAGAGCAGCCCATTTTGTAACCTAATCATGAGTTGTTCTATTTAGGTAAGTATGGTGCAAGCCTCTTTGACTGTCAAACAGATTTTTCTCCATTGGTCCGACATTACTTTTCGGTAAAGTAAAATGTACTTGCATTTAACAGTTATTCTTGTAAAAGTACAGGTCTATTACTGCTTTTAAGATTATCAACTGCTATTCTTAGTAATAAATAATGATTAACAAACCTTTATTTTGTTCCACCTTTTTGTTGAGGCTCTCAGTTTTGAGTTTCAAGGCGATCAGGGGAATATCATCCTTATCATCGTGATCCCAATCATCGTCTATTCCATCGGGACTGTCTGGACTGAGTATATCTGGACTTTCTTCCTTGAGCTGGTTAGTTCTGCTAAGATCTGCATGGTCCTCCTTGCCTCTCTTCAAGTCCTGAGTCTTTTCTCTGATTTCCTGCAGTATTTCTGCTGCCGTTCTCCTGTTTCTCCTTAGTGTGTCTTGAGTCCCTTCTTCCGGGCTATCTGGAGTCTTCTTTCTAACTTCTTTCGGTCTATATAGCCATTCCACGGCCTCCAATTTATCCAGAGTCCCTTTTCTGACCTCCAATTTATCTCCAGTGACCGCCAATCTATCTCGAGCCCTGTCCTTGGCCTCAAAACTGTCAATAATCCCTTCTTTGGCATCCAATTTATCTGGAGTCTCTTCCTTGACCTGTAATGTATCTGGAGTCCCTTCCCAGATAACCAGTGTGTCTGGAGTATCTATCTTGCTTGACCCCCAACCTGTCTTCCCCAACCTCCTTAACCCCTCCTTCCCGGTGGACCTCCTGCTTGACAGGGGGCCGGGCGCCCAGCAGGGTGCGCTGGGAGCGCGCGGCGACCCCGCGCAGGCGCCAGGCGGAGCGCAGCTTGACACAGCACTTGCCGCACACCATGTCGGGGAGGCTGTCGCCGGGGCACACCTGGGAATTGTGTTCAACAGTTGAATAAGCAGTAAAGTATCGCTATAGTAATAAGAGGACACTGCTATCACGGGTCTGAAGCGAAAACATGGCAAATTATTATTGTGACATGTAATAATAATATGCAGATCATCAACAAAGAAACAAACGCCAATAATCAATCTGTAGAGAAGAGACAAAAATACAATATTATCTGTTCTAGTGGAGTATTGGAGATTTTGTGAATGAGAATACTCGTTTTTTGGGAACTACATAAACAAACATGAGCGGAATTCGCTTCTCCATCGAATTTTATAAAAATAAATATTGGAACTCCCTCTTTTACCCTTCAAAAATATATTTCTGGTTGCACTGTTGCTGAGACATATCGGCAAGAAGACATTAAATTAGATTCCAACATTTTTATTGATAAAAATAATAAGCACGGCTGATGGAAAATACATCAGATGACAGCACGACGAGAAATTCTGTCCAATGATAGATACTAATAATCTGTCAAACTGACATTTGATTACCATAGAAGAATAGTTTCATAGACAATAGTACGATTGATCGAAGATGTACCTACCTGGACGGACACAGGCCACAGGGCGTAAATTTTTACCCCCAACCTTTTTCATTAAAAAATTGCTAAATTTATTTATGAACGCCGATTGAAGCATTAATTTAATGGTCCATTTTTTTAAAATTAAATTCAAATTTTGATTCCCAAACTTAATATCTCAAATGGACATTCCAATTAAATCCTTAAACTGCTACTGGGCCACCGCCCAGCTCAATGATGGAATATCTGTCAACAATTTTGTCTGAATTATGAAACCCTTGCAAAAATCACATAATTTAAGTAAAAACACTTCAGTCAGTCCATTGTCTCATTTATTAACTAAATAAATAATATAATTTACAATAATTTATGGCAAACTTGTGCACATTTTCTTTTCGTGCACATTTTTCTCATGTTTGTTGCGACTGTGAGCCCTGGAGAACCTCATTCCGCAATATTTACACCCGTGATTCTTCTCCGAGCTGTGAGTTATCATGTGGTTCTTCAGAGAACCATTGTCATAGAACATTTTGTTGCAAACGACGCACGGGATGTCTTTGACTCCGGAATGTTTCTTCTCATGTACACGCATATTGGATAAACTGGCAAAACGTCTGCCACACTCTTTGCATTTTATAATTTTGTTCCTTTGTGTGCGATCTGTGGAAAAAAATCATATCATCATTTATTGATTTGGCATGACACGTTAATTCGTGCCTAATTACTGTAGGTATCTTGTTCCTTGGTAATTTGTTCCTAATTACTGTAGGTATCTGTATTTTTTGTTAGTTTATATATTATGTCATGATGATAGATAGGGCAGACTATAATAAACAAATGGTTAAATTATCAAGACTACCCTCATACACACTGATTAGCCTAGAGAATGAAGGTTCTACTGTATTAAATTATAATACTTCTTACAGCAAATGTTTTTTCAAGCCTTGTGTGGAGAAGAAACCGTTGGAACAATATTGGCAAATAAAAGTTCTTTCTTTTTCGTGTACGCTTCTCCTGTAAAAAAAGAACAATAATTAGTTGTGTACATTGCAAATACACATTAAAATAAAAGTAAATGTTGCATAGATAGGTGAACTAAAGTCGAAATATGCTTTTGGAATTTAGTTTTGGTAGCCTTTTGAAAAAGATGACACTAATGATTTATTTTGACTAACAATAAAACGATGAAAACATACAATTTTCAATTCTTTAATATTTACAGATAATGCTTTTCTAGGTTATTATGTCGTAATTGTAGAATTTTTGTTGCCGACGTTTCAGAGCACATTGCAGAAACCGTCTTCTGGGCTGATGAGATCGGCATAATAACCCAGAAAAGCATTAAGTATCCGTATTCTGAAAGCCGTAAAAATCAACTCTCCGATATCTATCACTCTCCCTTATCGGCACCTATGGTGCATAGAGCACTGCATTGGTACACCAAGTGCAGTGAATTTCGGTAATTTGTTACATGAACAAGGCAATCGGTCTCTACGCTTCAGCGCCAGTCCAAGGTATATTTTTATGTGAAAATCACATTAAAATAAAAACATCAATCATATTAACTCGGAATCGAATTGTGAATCGAATCGAACCCCCGATCTCATGCATGGCAGCACAACGCGCTACTAAAATCTACGAACTTTAATCTCTAAAGGCGCTGAATTGGCTGAAAGATCTGTAAATGTAAGATTTTCTGGCAATCATATTAACTTGTGTATATCCCTGTTGGACTTGTTTCTGAAGGCCTTGTTGCACACCGGGCAGACGAAGGCTCGCTCCATGGTGTGCGTGGAGACGTGCAGCCGGAGCGTCTTCAGCGTGAAGAACCGCTTGTGGCAGTCTGCGTGGGGGCAGCCGTGCGGGCGCGGGGCATCCGAGTGACGGAACTTTATATGCTCCTCCTTGTGCTTGTACGCTGAAAGATATCAACCCATTACTAAAAATGTTTTATGGCTATTAAATCGGCGAACACATATTATATATTGCGACTACTGTTTTCGGTCGTTCGATGACTATAGATTAAATTTAAACATATCAGCATGTTCTTTTTGTGGAATTTGCATGTTGGTTTAATTGTTTGTTCTGACGAAGAGACGGGTTATGTCTCCAAACCGCAGACAGAAAAGTCAGTGAGCAGTTTTTTAAATTTTTTTATGAACATTGTCACTGCTCATGCAGAAATCACAACTCTGGTTAAAGAAAATTATGATTTGAATTTCAAAACATTTTTAAAAAAGGGATAAAGTTTATAGTGGCAGACGTGCCGCTTCCTGGCGTTGTAGCATTGGCAGTCTTTTGGGGCAGTCATTGCGCACGGGAGGCGTTTGCGGGGCGCGGGCGGCTGGTGGCGCCGCATGTGCGCGCGCATGTCCCGGACCAGTTTTCCCGCAGCGTCGGCAGATTGAAGACGCCGTTTCTTTTTTCTTTCGCTTTTTACTGATTGCATTTAAAATATTAATTTTATTTCCGATAGTGATAAAGTTTTGGAGGTACATTGTGACTACGGTTTTGCTCTATTATAAAATCTAATGATTAAGTAAATTTAAACTAAAACCATCTGCTAGATGAACAAAATGAAATTTGTTATGTGAATTTCCCAAAAATACATTTTTAAAAAAGGGATAAAGTTTATAAGACAGAAGTCGGATTTTATACTTATTTATTAATTTAAATAAGTATATTAAATTAAAATACTAAACGAAAGTTATAATTTGACAGCTCTTTTAAAAATAATAATAACATGAACATTGATTATGTGTTATCTCAAAACAGTGTTTGTAGACAATATTAAGTTTACTTACACTTATTGCATATCTGGCAGTGGTACCGCTGGCCGAGGTGGTGGGTGGCGACGTTTTTTTCCTGGCGTTGTAGCACAGGAAGAGCTTGGGGCAGTCGGGGCACGGGAGGCGGCGCGGGGGCGCGGGCGGCTGGTGGCGCCGCATGTGCGCGCGCATGTCCCGGACCAGCTTCCCGCAGCGGTGGCAGATTGAAGACGCCGTTTCTTTTTCTTTTCGCTTTTTACTGTCTGCATTTAAAATATTAATATTATTTCCGATAGTGATAAACGATTTGGAGGTACATTGTGACTACTGTTTTGCTGCATATTATAGAATCTAATGATTAAGTTCACCAAACTAAAACCATCTGCTCGGATGAACAAACTGAAATTTGTTATGTGAAGTTCCCATTGAAATATGTATTTCTCAATTCGTTGGTATTTAATTCATTTCACAATAACTCCTATTGTATTATTTTAAATGACAAAATCTAGTTGGTAGATTTGGTAAAATTTTAGTGTTTGACACTTGAATACAATAATAATCAGCTAATTATTGCATTGATAAAGATGCACCTGGGAATGGGGTCTTTTTTTCACAAATTAGAAAATTTCAGCGGAATTTTCCACATAAAAATTCCATTTAATATCTTCCGGCCCCGACCGCCCCCTGATACCACTTGATATTGGCAGTCTGAAGCCTAAGATTGATCATCCTTGTCTTTACATAACAAATGTTCGAGATTCACTGCCCGGCGAGGTATATTAATGCAGTGCGCAGATGCACCTGCACCATTTTTCACATAAAATGGATACCTTATTGGCGCTGAAGCCTAAGATTGATAGTCTTGTCTTTACATAACAAATGATCGAGATTCACTGCCCTTGGTATATTAATGCAGTTATGCACCATTGGGTGTGGATAAGGAAGAGTTATTTTGAATTGTGGTTATATCGCTATTTACCGTTTTACAAACAGATATCTCCGATTGCTTTGTGATATTTCAAATTTATTTTACTACTCAACACGAGAAAAGGAGAGAAAAACCACAAATCAATAATTTCCTAATGATGCATAGGGCACTGCGTTGGAAGTGCACCAAGTGCAGTGCGTCTTGATAATTTATTACATGTAAGCCAGATGATCAGTCTTACGCTTCAGTGCCAGTCCGGAATATCAGAATGAAACATTAATAAGAGAATCAAAACAATACACATTCATTAAATCACTTAAAAAAATATTGTTAGCTCCAGGACTTCAACCCGGGTCCTCTGATTGCCGGTCAGGTACTCAGGACACCCGGGGTAGGTTCCATTCTCAGACAAATGTAAAAATGAATAGCTTATTTTACTACATGTAAAGACAAATTACGATACAAATATCTCAATAGTAATTAAATCAATTGTACAAACTAAGTATTAGTATGGTACAATTAATAAACATAGGCTTGAGTACTGTGTATGGGAGGTAAAATGACCATAAAGCGAACCTGAAAGGAGAGCACAGCTTCCATCATCTGGCAGCAGGAGACTTTAGTGGAGGTTCCCGAACTGTAGGTGGAGAATATGTTGTGACTGGCGCTCTGCTCGAGGCACGTGAGGCACGCTAATCTCCTTCTCCCAGCCATTCTTCTATTCTGCACTATTCTACACACATCTCGCCGCAAACTTACAATCAAAGCTCACAATATTGATCACGATTTGTTGACAGTTGACATCTGTCAGTGTCAAAAACGGCTTATTTGGAATGCGTTCATATACTCAAATCGCTCTGCCATCTTTTTTTCTGTATTTTGTAAAAAACACCATTATCACGGATGCCTTGGAGAAAACACTATAATAATAAAAATAACAATAGCGGATGCAGAATACATCAAAATATTTTATTACCAATATTTTATGAATTTTGTAACAGTATTTGATGTGTTTTTTTACAGGCTCTATTTCAAGAGCTTGGTTGTTTCAAGTACTGTCACAACGGTTGCTATAGGGGCATAGTATTGTGTACTTCTTCAAATTTTTGTATCTCTATATTCTTTGGGTACATTTATTATTATTATTATAGTGATTCCTCCAAGAGTACATTGTAAAAATTTACCTTATTTTTAACCAACCAAAACTTTGTCTCAGCACATTTTCATGGAAAACAATAATGTACCCATGAATTTACAATAATATTATTCTAACTGCAGTGCTAACGCGTCACAAAAGTGTATGAAGAGAATTTTTTTTTTTAGCAGAGACTGGTCTTTTTTTACTGCTGTCCTTGTAGTGAGACTCGAGTAAAAGAAAAAAGTGATAGCAACACCTCCCGCAGCGGAAATCACGATCCTTCGAGCCGGATTTGAACCAGTGACCTAGGACTTATCATCCATTTTTTTTTACACTTTATTATAAATAATTTATAACAAGAAGTTTTGATCACTAGCCCTCACTGGGGTGCCCCGTGCTGAGGACGAATAATACAATATTTTGGTCTACCCATATTGTATAATTCGTCCACATGAAGGTAATCAGAGGTGTACAAAAACAAATATTTATGTAGTAAATATTTTATTGTTTTAACTAGGAATTACACATAGTGGAAGGCAGAAGTTATACCTGAAAAGGTATAAAATATAAAGGTACAAATCTTGTTTGGAGTGATCTCATCCAGAGACACTTTCACAGAGTGATCTTGTCTGGAGTGATCTCACATTCATCTGGATATCATCCTCGGGTGATATCATCTGGAGTAATTTCATTCTGAATGAGATCCCATCTTGAGTGATCTAATTTAGAGTTAACTCATCCTGAATGATATTATCCAAGTGAACTCATCTAGTGATCTAGTCTGGAGTAATCTGATTCTGAATCTCATCCAGAGAGTGAACTCATTTGGACTGATTTCATCTGAGGATCTTATATGGAATGATCCCATCTGGATTATCTAATCTAGAGTGAACCTATCTCAAATGATTTCGTATGGAGATATCTCATCTAGAGGTAGATCGTCTGAAGAGTTACCTCAACAGAGAGATCTCGTTTGGAATGATCTAGTCAAAAGTAAATCCATCTCAAATGATTTTATCTTGAGATATCTCGACTATATTGATCTTGTCCATAAACGTAGCCCATCTGTAAGTATCTTCACATGGCGATTTCTGCCTTGGCATCCATCTTGTTTGGTTTCCCCTCGTGCACCACCCTCTGGTGTCGATCGCGATGATGAGTCCTCCCAAACTTCACTCCACAATACTTGCAGGGGTGGTTCTTCTCCTTGGTGTGGGTTATCATGTGAATCTTCAGAGACCCATTGCTATAGAACATTTTGTTGCAAATCAGGCACGGGACGTCCTTGATCCCCGAATGCTTTTTCTCATGTAAACGCATATTGCCTAAGCTCGCAAAACGTCTGCCACACTCTTTACATTTGTAATTTTGTTCGTTTGTGTGCGACCTGTTGGAAGAAAAATATAGTTTGATATCGGGATTGAATGAATTTAAATAAATATGAAGATATACTATATTTCTTACAGTAAATGTTTTTTCAAGCCGTTTGAGGAGAAGAAGCCGTTGGAACAGTACTGGCAAATAAAACTTCTTTCTTTATCATGTACTCTTCTCCTGTAAATAAATAGCAACAAGTAGCATTAATATATTGTGTATTTCAATATTAACTTTCGTATCGCATCTAACAAATTAATAAATAACAAGAAATGTAACATGGTAAAATTTCACTATGTGAATAGTATCTATCTTGACTCTGAAAATGCTTTATTGTCAAAGGACACGTCATTTCGATACATCTAAGTTTTACGATACAAATTTTGGTCTGTGATACTAGTCTGCATAAGGTGAAAACAAGGAATTACATTAACCGGCAAGTTAAAGGCGATTTGAATTTGACAAACACAGTAAAAAAAGCAGTAAAAACTTCTTCAAATGCATCTATTTTGTAGACAAAATTTAGTTGCCACTCTCCTAGCCTAAGCTCCCAAGAGCTATCTCTTGAAGCCTCAAAGCTACTAAATTATCAAACAAAATGTTGGCAATCCTCACTTGTGTAGATCTCTATTAGACCTGTTCCTGAAGGCCTTGTTGCAGATGGGGCAGGTGAACTCTCGCTCCATGGTGTGCGAGGAGAGGTGGGCGCGGAGGTCTCTCATGGTGAGGAACCGCTTCTCGCACTCAGGGTGGGGGCAGCAGTGGGGGCGGGGGGCGTCCGAGTGCATTAATCTGATGTGCTCCTTCATATGCTTGTAAGCTGAAAAAACATAATATTATACTGTGCGTGTGTACACCGCATAAAATAATAATAGATCTTTATTTATGTTGGATAGGTGACCGTCGCAAAGGTCGCCCAGGCGCGCCTTTTGGTTTTCAAAACCATTCCAGATATTTATAGATGTTGTAGTTATCTTCTAAATTGTATCTTTATTAAATTGTAGTAAACCAATGTAAAGCAGGCTTTTACTACACAAATAAATGGGAACCTCTTAGGGTATGAAATACCAAGGATTCCAAATGTATCTGTACTGATCCTCACACTTTCCTATCAGCAAAGCCATAAATCCCTTTGAAGTAAATATAAGACTTGTACATAATAAGCAGGTAAATAATAACCTATAGAAAAAGGGATTGTACAGTACTTACTCTTGTTGCATATCTGGCAGTGGTATCTCTGTCCGAGGTGGTGGGTGGCGATGTGCCTCTTCCTGGAGTTGTAGCACTGGAAGACCTTGGGGCAGTCGGGGCACGGCAGGCGGCGCGGAGGCGCGGGGGCCCGGTGGCGCCGCATGTGCGCGCGCATGTCTCGCACCTGCTCCCCGCACCGGTGGCAAACGGATGCCGTCCTCACTTCTTCTTTCTTTTTCCTAATGCCTAAAACACATCGGTAAACTATAAAATACACTCAACCTATTGGTGTACTTGATACATTGTGAATAAAAATATATAATTAATAATTCAATTACAAATACCGATTTATTCATGTAGTTTCCTCTTCATAGAGGAAACCACAAGCACATATGCGCTTATTTGGGTTAAAAGAACTCTATGCATTAATATAAAACGTACAAACCAAACCCTTGCTCTATCGTTATCCTATCCCTTATCCGCACCTAAGAAATTCTAGAAAATTTACTAATTAATACAGTGGCCACTAACAATATTCTTGTGTTTTATTTAATTTGAAAGTTGTGTTCATCTAAAAAACTCTAGGTAACTCTGTGCCAAGGAAAGCATGTAACACATACAAATTATAAAATAAAAAATTATACCTTTCTTTTTTGTAGGGTTGGAGAATTTTAATGGAATATTATCCTCTTCGCTGTAATTTCCATCCGAGAATCTGTCTTCATCATCCAGCCCCCGGACCCCCTTGTGGGCTCTGCCCCCCGCACCGGTTCCGTCGCCCCCCAAACTCTCTGTAACAACATCTTCCTTCTTGATGTCAAACTCAACCTTTAACTCCTGTTTGACTTCTAACTCCGGAAACTGCTTTTGTAATTCCTTCAGAGATGATTCAGCCAGGATTTTGAACTTGTATGCGGATGATAATTTGCCTAAACATGTAGTGCAGATGTTACGAGGAAGGGTGTCTTTATCGCAAACCTGAAAAAAAAATTGGGTGTCTTACAATAGCACTATATTGATTTAAAAAATCTTTTTGACATGGTTAAATCCAGTGGCTTAACTGACAATGCGCTGTTTTAAGGAAAAATCTAATAACTAATCTTAAAAGGGATTTTAGGTGGCAAACAATGACACCCCCCCCCCCCCCCCCCCCCCCCCCCCCCCGTATTCTAAATTGATGATGGTAATGGTCACAAAGCGAACCTGGACGGAGAGCACAGCTTCATCAATCTGGCAGCAGGAGGACTGTTAGTGGAGGTTCTGAAAATGAAGGGGGAGAATATATTGTGACTGGCGCTCTGCTCGGGGCCCTGAGGACCTAATCTCCTTTCCCCGTTTTTTTTCCCTTCTTCTAAAATTCTGCCCCAAGCCTTTTT
>JAGVSP010004593.1:0-14383 GCA_022494985.1 Micrasema minimum
TAAACATAATTGTACGATAGTATTATCTAATGGTCTGGTTGCATCATGCGTCTTATTTAAAATAATAATGATTATAAAATGGGTCATTTTCATTCATAATAAATAATAAGTAATACTAAAAACTACTTGGCGCTTTGACTTTGGTCAAAGATCAGATATTAAATATAAAACACCCAACTATATATAACCGCGATATTCTTAGATCATTTTATAATTACTACTACCACTTTCCCTTATCCGCACCCAATGGTGCATAGGGCACTGCATCGGTATACCAAGTGCAGTGTATCTTGATAATTTTATCACACGAAGGTAGGATGATCAGTCGCACGCTTCAGTACCAGTCCAAGGTATCACACATGAAATATTAGAATAATATGAAAATCACTTGTAAATAAATATTTCATGTTGACCCCCTACGGGAATCGAACCCGCGACCTCATGCACGGTAGCCGAATGCGCTACCACTATGCTACGAGGCGTACAAAATGTAGTTTACTATCACATTTTTATTTTAACAACATAAAAATGACTTTTAAAAAAAAAAATTATTACAACTTTTTAAGTTTAAAATAGATTAGGTCCATTACTTAGTACAACTTTTAACCAATTTTTTGTTTCTAGGAATCAACAGATGTCTTTGTACCCTTCCAAAACCTGTTGCTCGATCACAGATCACTATCGACTCGGTAATAAAGGAAGTGATAACGATATCTTACCCATGGATGTTTAACGGATTATTAAACGAGCGCTTCTAGTCGCGAGCCATTTCCCGAGATATATCTTATTCGCACATATCTTCATTCAATCTTTCTCGAGTGCCGTATTGCATTTAGCCGGTTTTCGGCAAGCCAAATATGGAGAAAAGCAGTCGACATAATAAACAATCCGACAAGCGCGCTGATTTGACGTTTGACGTACGGCCGCGATATCGCGTGCATCGGCTCCGCTCGGCTCGGCGAACGTGGTATGGAACGTATTTTCATTGTGATCGGTCAAATCGTTAGCGTTAGCACGTGGTTAGCACGTTTTTTAACTACGTCGATAGTTATCTGTGATTGAGCTACAGCTATAATACCATTGTATCGATATTTCAGGGGCGTATCTTAAAAATTCAGGAGAACATTTTTCGCGATAATTCAAAATATTGTAACCTTTCATATCGACCTTGGTCATAAAATAATGTTTATAAAATAAAGACAAGACTGTTTATTAATTAGATAAACAATTTTGAAGTCCACATGTGCAACTCATTATAATTATCATTATTTATTTATATGCCAACACACTAATCTAATTCAGCATACACATTCATGTGATACGCGTCTACACGTGCACAAGTCTACTACTTCATAACAATAACAATTATTGTAATTAGTCATATTGATTGTTATAATTACAATTGTTATTGTTATTGGCTTTTTGGCTTCGAAAAAGAAAATTTTTGTTCGAAGATTCACGTGACAGCTAGTTACCCACTACGCCACTCACTACGTCATCACTAGGCATCTACGTTATCACTAGACATCTACGTCACACGTTTCAAACGTGTTTACACACAGGAAATTGTTAATATAGCTATTAATGTAAATATCTTTTTTTATTTGTTTTTCACGTTTTAAAAAGCATTAAATATCGTGGCGCCGACCATTCAATATTCCATACAGTTTTCGCTTTATACGGGACAGTTTGCAAACTGCGCAAGAAACTGTACAGTTTTCTGTCCCGCGCGTTTAAGAATTTTTTAAATAAAGTCCTAGTTTTAGTCTATTCAAAAAAAATAAAATTCGTTGCAATTCTTGTACAATTAGAAAATAAATTAGATATTTCGAGCCTTTTGTAAATATATCTTACATATTTTATGCCATAGGTACCCTGCAGAGCTATTTGGGCCTAAAATCGACCACCAACATAGATTTTTTTTTTTTTTAAATGTGGAAAATAGTTATGCAGATGCTTATTTTATTTTTATTTTGTTGTATCCTTATACACCGTGTCTCACGATGAGACCGCGAAACTCCGGAGGGTGATTGTTCATGGTATTCTGAGAAAAAAATCTTTTTGAAATTTTTTGATCCGGGCATTTCCAATAATTAAATTTTAAAAAAGTATTCATAAAAAGCGACGAGTGTAATACTGGCTTCTGTTTGAAGTGCTAGCGGCGGCGGGGTGGCGGTGGGCGGGGAGGAGTGGGGGTCCGCTCTGGTACGCCTTGTACGGACATTCAAAATTCGAATTTCATATCTGAATCTTTAGTTTAAGTTTCAAAAATATGTGATTTCTTCGCGCTTATTGGTGCAGGTCACGTGGTGTGAGCCAGTTCAAAAATTGACGGTATTACACGCGTGAATTTTATGAATTTTAATTCATATTTTAATAATTTTTTTAAGAAATTAGAAATGAGTTTTTTGAAAAACTTTATTAAGATTTTTTTCTCAGAATATCATGAATAATCACCCTCTGGAGTTTCGCGGTCTCATCGTGGGACACGGTGTATATTGATTTGATTTATTGTATGAATCTGAGAGGTTTGCACTCCCCCCCTCAAGGCTTGGATTAAATTTATTATTATTATTATGATAGGTGTAAAAACGTCGAAATTAGAGCAGAGTGCAAGGCTGAGATAAGCATTATCGACAAAATTAAGAAAGGGCTATTGCGATGGTTTGGTCATGTGGAGCGAATGAGTGATGAAAGAACGGCTAAAAGAAGTTTAAATGCAAGTGTCCTGGATGTAGAAGCCGCGGTAGGCTAGAAAGACATGGCATGACCAAGTACGTCAAGTACTTGAAAGTGGTCATGTGAAAAGTCGGAATAATCGGCGTGTGTGCATGAAAAGATGTATGAATGTAGAGGAAGCAAAGGAAGTATGTCAGGACAGAGTGGTATGGCGTTCTATCCTCTCTGCCTACCCCTACGGGAAATGGCGTGATGGTTAGTTAGTTAGTTAGTTATTATTATTTGCAAAAAAAAGTTTGTTTAGCTTTTAAATACAATACCTACCTTTAACATTAATAAGAAAAGCTACCAATTAACTAAATTCACAAGTAATATTTATGTTTATAACCCACATTCAAATATCGTTTAAAATATTCAGAAAAATTAACCTGATTTTCTCTTTTATAATACAATTTAGTCAATTTGTATCTATGTGAAAGTTATTTATATATTTTTGTTGTGATAACTTAACGAAATCATACACAAATAAGTATGTCTCGATACGCATCTGTTAAGTGGTAATTTAGAAAAAAAAAATAGAACAATAATGTTTGTTGAAGATATTTTATTTTAGGCATGCATTAATCAAACACATGCATTATCATCTTGTGCTTAATTACTGTTTACAGATGAATACAGTCAATATAAATGTTTAATAATTTACGATGATGCATATTTAAATTGAGTGTAATTTTAAATTAAGTATATAACCGTACTGTAACTTTATTTTTTAAATGTTAATGGCAAGAAATAATGTGTGATTCCAAGATGAAATAATTGATATCTTATCGACGAAGGAAAGGAAAATTAAATAATATGTTATTTATTGGTTTTTGACGTTTTTAAAAGCATTCAATATCTATAATATTATTAGCGTAAAAATGATAGTAGTAGTGTACATCAGTGATGCCTGCCGAAAAAATAAATCTCAGTGTTGTCTGCGGAAAAAATAATCTCCATCGGTTCTTAAGAGTAGGTACCTACTTGCAAGCTAGAATCGAGTTTTATTATGTTTTTTTTTTTAGTAAGATACCAATCCGATACAATATAAAAAATTGGATTAACATTATAACATTTCCATTTTAAGCTATTTTCAACCCAATAAAAATTTGAGTTGAGTTGTCAAACGATCAAATCAAATACGACGCCATTTTTAAATACGTTTTACAAGGAGGGTGGGATAGAAAAAACTAATTTTACCGGACTACTTATCAAATACTGTAAAAATCCAACCCGGCAAAAATGTTTTTAAGACATTTCGTTATTTTAGTTATTAATCGAGTTTTATTATGTTTTTATAATGTGATACTAATCCAAAACAACATAAAATATGGGATTATCATCATATTATTTCCATTTTGACTGTTTTTCAATGCATTAAAATTTTGAGTCGAGATGTATGTCATAACTGTTACAAACGTGACGCCATATTTCAATGTGATTTAAAAGGGAACAAACCTCTAAGTTTAGCGGCGTTTTAAATGGGATTTACAATATTTTTGTGATAATCAGAGGTGATGAAATGCATTTTCAAACTTAACTGTGATTTAGTAGGACATTTACAATAATCAGGTTTTAAACGGAGGTGATAAGAAAGGGCCTTAGCCAATCAACTAAAGGTGGAACAACCAAAAATCGAGGCGCGGAAGCGCCGAAAAGCCCGCAGGGCTAGCATTTAACAGTCGGCGAAGCCGACTGTTATCTGCTAGTATCAAAAATTCTTCTTAAACGTTTACATAAAAAAAAAACATTAACAGCCAAACGTCGCGCCGACCATTCAATATTCCATCCAGTTTTCGCTTTATAAAGGACAGTTTGCAAACTGTACAGTTTTCTGTCTCGTATAAAGTCCGCATGCCAGAGGAACTCTTTTACAAGTTTTATACCCACTCCTAAACCAAGTGGGTCAATCGTGACAAGGTGACAAGACAAAAGAACGTTTAACTAAAAACCGTATCTTTTGAGCACAAAATATCTACGCTATAATCCTCTGGCTGTAGTTGACTGAAGAGTTGACAACTGGTTATCGGTTAGGTATAACCGGCAACCGGCCGTTAGTCGTAAGATTTAAATAGTGATAACTGTCGGTTAGAGTTTAAATGGAATTAGACAGGAATTATACGACCTCGACGTGAAATGTTCCCGAAGTTCAAATTAGGAGTGGCGATAGGTTAACACCATGTTATCGATTATTATCAGAGGTACCAAACCATTAGTTTGTAATTAAGTTTTTCCAAATAAAAGTATTCATAAACAACATTTTGAGTGTGTCCAAATACTTGTAGACAAAAACTGGATTTCACCCATTACGGGCTTATAATTACAATTTGACATCTCAACAGAGACGAGAAATTTGGAAGGGAATATGGATATCTAGGCGTCTACAGGGCTTATGACCTGTCATTGGCTGGGCTAAGTGGCCACTTGATGTATTACAACATTCCCCAGTACACCTAGTATTTGATATCCATATCTGCCAATATACAGTAAAATGGCGCGACGCTTCACATGTGAACACTCTATTTCATCCATTGTTATAAAAATTAGCTGGTAAAAGTTATAAGCATGTCAAATTGTAATTATTAGCCCGTAATGGGTG
The DNA here is from genome assembly GCA_022494985.1 of Micrasema minimum. NCBI lineage: Eukaryota > Metazoa > Arthropoda > Insecta > Trichoptera > Brachycentridae > Micrasema > Micrasema minimum. The sequence continues at coordinate 5,318 of JAGVSP010004593.1, forward strand.
AAATCCAGTTTTTGTCTACAAGTATTTGAACACACTCAAAATGTTGTTTATAAAATTAGCTGGTAAAAGTTATAAGCATAACAAATTAAAGATTCATCTTCAGGCGTTTTCTAGTAGGTGATATAATTCGGTAAGAATCTCACTTGCAATCATAAAGGTTTCTGCTAAAATGCTTAGCAATTTTCTCAATGGATGACAGAGAGTGTTCGCATGTGAAGCGTCGCGCCATTTCACTGTATATCGGCAGATATGGATATCAAATACTAGGTGTAATGGGGAATGTTGTAATACATCAAGTGGCCACTTAACCCAGCAAATGACAGGTCATAAGCCCTGTAAACGCCTAGATATCCATATTCCCTTTCAAACTTCTCGTCTCTGTTGAGATGTCAAATTGTAAAAGTATTCAATTCATGGATATACAAAGACCCAGTTGCATAAAAAAAGTTAAAAGTCATGGCTAAAATCAAATAATAGTTCATTTTATGTCAAAATTGATTACAAAAGGAACATTATTTGAATTGCCTTGACTTAAACTTAAATCTGTTGCTAAAACGCCTGTCGCCAAAAGACTTAATATAAATATATAAAAGTATAAATTATTCATAAGTTATTACAAATATCGTTAATGAAATCAAATTAAACATATTTTTTATGAGTCACCTGAGCAAGGTTAGGAGACGTAGTAATGTATTTACATAAAGTATGCTATCAACATCAATTATAACTTAATAATAATACGATTTGATTAGATTATACAGACAATGAGAAGAGAATAATGTTATTACAACTACTACTTTCCCTTATTCGCACCCAATGTGCATAGGGCACTGTATTGGTACATCAAGTGCAGTGTATCTTTTTGATTTTTTTAATATTATTTTTTTTTTTTTTTTTTATTTTTTTTTTTTTAACCACCTCAACAGGCCAGGAGGCCCAATTACAGAGGGGAACAACGTCACAAACACCCAGGCTTGAGAAAAATCACTTTTGATTTTTTGAGTTCTCACCGGGAATCGAACCCGGAACCTCCGTATCGTGAGTCCAGCGTCTTAACCATTACGCTACGGAGGCCGCCTATTATATTTATTTAGTACCATATAATTTTTACATAGACTAATATTATTACATTACACTTAATTATTTTTTTCCCTAACTATTCTTATCCTACTATTATACATTTTTAAATTTAGCTATAAAATACCTACACTAATATTTTTCCATATATATTTTTTACATTTAACCCTAAATAACTTTACATTTTGTTCATTTCTTATTTCATCTGGAATCTCCTCATACATTTTAATGCCCGTACACATTAGACATTAGACAATTGGGTTCTTCCCGATTTTTTATTTTTTATTTTAAAAAAATTGATTGAAAAATAACAATATCTAGGGATTTTTAAATTTTTTTTTACGATGTCATATGAATTTTCTAGCGCGGTTTGAAAAAGGGCTTTTTCAAATCGCTCGCAAAATCCTCCATTTTGCGCGCATGCGGTGTGACGTCACAGCAATATAGGCGCTCACTACGGAATGAATTTCACGCCTTTCACGGCCGACGGGTATGACTTCATTAGCCAATAACGGGCGTTAAAAATCATTAGTATTTTCGTGTTTTTAAAACATAAATTTATTCATAAAAACAAAATTTTTGATAATTGTGTTTTATATCGTTGGAATTGTAAAAATATACTTTAAATATTTATAACGATTTTAAGGATATTTACTTCATCGGAAAGAACCCTATTCTGTGACATAGCTTTTCTTTTCTTTTCTACATACATTTTTCTTCATACATCTTCTGATGCACGCACGTCGATTATTCCGACTTGTCACACGACCACTTTCAAGTATTTGTTGTACTTGAGCATGCCGTGTCTTTCTCGGCCTTCCTCGACTTCTACAGCCAGACACACTCGCATCGTAAATCCTTTTTACTGTGCCGGTAGTGCATTGATGCAGCGTGGAGTTGTGAAGTAATATTAGGCACATGGCCAATCGGGGAACACAATGGTAGTCACTTTCAGTCGAGAGACCTTTGCCACAATCGCGTTATATTGTTACAGTAACAGTTTAACTGGCAACACTCGAGTCTTACATGCACTGCCAGCTGCCAGCCAATCACCGAGCGACACGGAAATTAAGAAAAGATGGCGCCTGCAGTGTCCCTGGTAATATTTTTATTAAAAAATAAACTGTAAAGAAAGAAAGACATGGCATGATCAAGTAAAACAAGTGCTTGAAAGTGGGCACGTAAGAAGTCGGAATAATCGACGTACGTGCATGAGAAGATGTATGAATGTGGAGGAAGCAAGAGAAGTGTGCCAGGACAGAGTGGTGTGGCGTTCTATCCTCTCTGCCTACCCCTTCGGAGAAATGGCGTGATGGTTAGTTAGTTAGTTAGTTAAAAAATAAACTTTCCTTTTAAACTTGTTTCCTACTTTCAGGCACAGTTATTTTTATCCGCCACGTAGCGCATTTGGCTACCGCGCAAGAGGTCGCGGGTTCGATTCCCGCAGGGGGTCAACATGAAATATTTATTTACATGTGATTTTCATATTAATATTATAAATATTAATATTTAATGTGTGATACCTTGGACCGGTTCTGAAGCGTAAGACTGATCATCTTACCTTCATGTAATAAATTGATCTAGGCACACTGCACTTGGTGTACCAATGCAGTGCCCTATGCACCATTGGGTGCGGATAAGGGAAAGTAGTTAGTACGTTAGAAGTAGTAGTTTTATAAAATGTAATGTTGTAATTTTAATGGTGTATCAGAGTTATCAGGTTTTATTTTCTTTATTTATCGTATATATTGTAATTTTTATTTTATCATATTTATACACTTATTGCAATTTTAATGTAATTGTTGCATCATCAATATTATCATTTATATTTTTATTATTACACATATTGTATTCTTAATATTATTGTGTTACTTTGTTAATTATTCTACTTATTATTGTAAAAGGTACCGAGTACCGTTTATATGAATTAAATAAATAAATAAAATGAATGCCAACAAGCACGATCGCATACTTATTTCAAGGATTTAGTACTTTCCATTATCCTCACCTGATGGTGCATAAGCACTGCATTGGTACACTTAAAGCGTATTTTTACTGATTAGTCTCTCAGTGCCAGTCCAAGGTATCAGATTAAATATTTAAGTGAGAAACCACATTTTTTATATTGATACCATCGAAACGAGCCTGGTAACTTGTACAATGGTGGCTAACAACGCGCTGACCACTAAACTTTGATGTGAACACCCTAATAATTACCGAAAGTTCATATATTATAGTAAAAGTAATGGTAAAAAACGTCAATTTCATGGAAGATATCTTTCAAAGCTCCTTTGTTCAGTTCCTCAAAACAGTTCATTGTGCATCATAAGTTTAATTTTATTTTTAGATCGAGCAGCGAAAATTGTAATGACATGCAAAACTGCATGTAAATACATTATCAAATTTAGAAAATGCATTGTCAAACAAACAGGTGGGAGTTACCTACCTGACTAATTGCTTACTTATGCATATGAGGAGGCACGTACATAATATTTTTTTGCTTCGTCTATAAATTCCGCAAACTACCTCCTAGCTGAACTGGCTGAGCGATCGGTCGTCTGTTTCCGTTCGTGTTCCCACGTCAGGTCCACGTCTCGTAGTTTTGACATAAACTGCCGGCGAACTGTCAGCAGTAGACGTCCAGGACCGGTTAATGTCTTGTAAAATAGGCAAGCTTTGTTGAAGCTTTCGGGAGACATTTCGTAGACAACTGAATTGCCTTTTCCAGCCAGCTGAATTGCCTTTTCTCTCTCCATTTTCAAGATGAATATACAATTAAACCGGGTTGTGGTCTAGTGATAGATTCGCGGACTCCGGATTAGAATCTGTACGTTCGAATCCCACTCTACCACAACTTTTGTCCTGCTTTCTGGCACAGTTCTCTCTAACTATTGAAATATTTGAGTATATCAGAGTTCAAATGTGTCTTTATGATAAAATTTAAAAAATAGGTGTCCATAGACTAAGTGACTATAATCACTATTTTTTGCTTACTTAATTGTTTATTTTGCATATCTTGTACCTAGATTAATTTTTTAAATTTACATTACTATGATTACTACTTATTTTTTTACCTTGTTGTATTACTTATATTTAGTACTTACTATTATACCTTATACTGCCTATATTTACCTTACTGTGATTACTACTTATATTATGTATATTTTAGCGTAACCTCCCTCACCAAGCACAACAGCTTGTCTTTTTTATTGGTGAGGTATAGCGTTATGGTTATATTGTATAATTATTGTGATATTAAGCTTTGTAAATTTAATTCGATAGTGTATTAAATAAATAAATATTAAATAAATAAAATAAATAAATAAACTTCTGCTCGTGACTTCGTCTCGTTGAGATAAAACACCCCTAAAAATAAGCTTACTTCGCTGCCTTCTATCTTGACAGTAGACTCCTAGACTAAGTATACAAGTTTTATCACATTATTTAGTGAAAGTGATTTCTAAAACCATTAAACCCTTTACTGCCTGTGAGACGTTCCCAATGCAATGTAAGTAGCATTTACTTAAAAAGTGTGATTTGGACTTCACATTTACAGCACATTAATTAATAGTAATATAATATTAATATTATCAACATAATGGGCCACGCTCCAATATTTTTAAATTCCGTATTTTTTTTTGTGTGAATAGTAATGATTTTTTGAAAATTGTCTGTGAAAAATAAAAAAATAAAAAATTCAAAGGATTCCTCGTAAAAAAATATTAAAAAACGGAGCTTTATAAAAACAGGGCAAATTTTAGGTAAAATGGCACTTCCGGTGATAACGTTCATAAATCAATACAATACAATAAGTAGTTTGATCAACTAAGTGTCAGCTAAACAAACTGTTTCCTTGAAAAATTGACAGTTAACTAACTTCAGACTTATTACGTGTAGAATGACATTCTAAAAATAATTTTGCATTTATGAACATAGGTTATGTTTACCAAATTATGACAGATGTAAAAGAACTTTCCCACTATAATCATAAAAATGAACGTTTGTATGAAAATGTATGCAGTTTGTATCGTTTTTTTAGAAATATTATCGTAGTGGTTACGTTGTATAAAGCTATTTCCTGTTTATGGGATTCACGGCGGAGGGATGCTTTAAAAGCACCCGTCTCCTAAGCGCACAAAAAGAGTCGTACTTAATATATAGTTGATGCGTAGAACCAGAGAAGTATCTATGTACTTTTTTGCTGTTTTAGGCGCTACTTACATCAAAACTTGGTTAAAATGCCTCGAAATTTGATAGACGCATAATACCTAAATAACGACCCGTTTTGGCGGGAAATCGCGATTACGGTATTTTAAAAATTAATTACGGACATAATATGAATTTAAAAAAAAAAAAAAAAAAAATTCATACTTAATATATAAATCACCATCTAAAAATTTTTTTAAAAAAAAAATTGTCCCCTGGCCCAAAATTACTTAAAATTTGAATTTTTACGTATTATAAATTATTATCTAATAAAATCCGAAAATATTTTTTATCAAATGTCAGCACCGGTCCAATTTATTTCGGGACTACAATAATTAAACATATTATTATTATTATTATGTATATAATTTATATAGCGCCGTTTTTGTAGAAATATATACCTCAAGGGCGCTTCAAATATTGAATATAACGGCTCGGGAAATTTAAAGTGAATGAAAACTCAATATCTGAGTAGAAAATACAATTATAAAAATTAATCAAAAAATTTTAGGAACAAATGGGTCTTAAGTTTCTTTCGAAACATCACTTCACTCTCACAGTTGCGCACTTCTGGTGGGAGAGCATTCCAAGCCACAGGGCCCGCAACCGCAAAAGCGCGCTCCCCAAAGTTTGTGCGCTGATTGCGGATCGGTACTAAAACCCTGCTTATAGCTGTAGATGTAGCTGATCGAAGTGTGAGACGTCTTTCAGCTAGTTTATCTGGAATGCAAAGCTCTTTTAAATACTCTGGAGCGGTATCATGCATGGCTTTGTACATTAGCCAACAGAGTTAGGGCCTTTCTTATCACCTCCGTTTAAAACCTGATTATCGCAAATGTCCTACTAAATCGCAGTTAAGTTTGAAAATGCATTTCATCACCTCTGATTATCGCAAAAATATTGTAAATCTCATTTAAAACGTGGTTAAAGATAGTCAGAGGTTTGTTCCCCTTTTAAATCACATTTAAATATGGCGTCCCGTTTGTAACAGTTATGACATCTCGACTCAAATTTTTAATGCATTGAAAAACAGTCAAAATGTGCTAATTGATAATCCAATATTTTATGTTGTTTTCGATTAGTATCACATTATAAAAACATAATAAAACTCGATTATAACTAAAATAACGAAATGTCTTGAAACATTTTTGCCGGGTTGGATTTTTACAGTATTTGACAAGTAGTCCGGTAAAATTAGTTTTTTTCTATCCCACCCTCATTGTAAAACGCATTTAAAAATGGCGTCGTATTTGATCGTTTGACAACTCGACTCAAATTTTTTATGGGTTGAAAATAGCTTAAAAAAATGTTATAATGTTAATACAATATTTTAAATTGTATTGGATTGGTATCATATCAAAAAAACATCTTAAAAGCATTGACAACACCGCAGGCCGCCGCCGCACTGTTGCCGGACGAAAGTCCTGACTAGTTAACCGGAGGATAGATTTGTCATTATTTCTGTGGTGAAATCGGTTCGTTGTAAATATCGTTTAAATGTGGTAGCAAATTACAACCGACATTTAGTTATCCGGGTTTTAAACGGAGGTGATGAAACATGCCCTTAGTATTCTACCCTTTGTGGGTGGAATACCTGTACCTACTTGGTTACATGGTAGGTCCCTATAACATTACAAAAATATATCTTATTCGTATTCTTTAATCGATCTCCAAGGTAGTCAAGGGTTGACACTTGGAAGTTTTATTGAATTAAAGCAACCATAAAGCCGGATGTTTGAGTTTGTCAAGTGGTGCAAGTGAGCTCTTCCTATACATTAAATTAGATACTTACATACATACATAGTTAGGATTGATGGGCCCTTTACGATGCAATAAGCCCTTTCAATAAACTAATCTCAGTAATAAATCTACACTGGCCTATTGGCAATGCAAGTGGAATCTGTGTTAATGCGTTAGAGAGCAAACTAATTAATTAATTAAACTTTTTTTATATTAAAAATCGTATTTTAAATTCGGGTAGTCAATTTATTACAGTACTTGTTTGTAATTTTACAAATAATTTATCAATTAGTTGCTATTGGAAATTTAATGTTTATCTGAAAAACGATATAATAACAATAATATAATTAATTTAGCTCGGTCAGAGTCTTAATTACAAAAATTAAGTAATTTGCTAATAAAAACTTAACTTCAATATCAATGCATAGATGGAGCTATTAACGCGCTGGAGCATGATTCTCGATTCGTAACATATATACAAAATTAAAAATGTTACCTGGTGTGGATATTCGCTAATAAGCGGAATGGGGAATGTTGTAGTACATAAAGTGGCCACTCAACCCAGCCAATGTGAGGTCATAAGCCCTGTAAACGCTCGAATACCCATATTCCTGAATTTGAAAGAATAGGGTTCTTCCCGATAGCATGAATATCCTTGAAAACGTTATAAATATTTAAAGTATATTTTTACAATTCCAACGATATAAAACACAATGATCAAAAATTTTGTTTTCATTTATAAATTTATGTTTTAAAAACACGAAAATACGAATGATTTTTAACGCCCGTTATTGGCTAATGACGTCATACCCGTCTACCGAGAAAGGAGTGAAATTCATTCCGTAGTGAGCGCCTATATTGCTGTGACGTCACACCGCATGCGCGCCAAATGGAGGATTTTGCGAGCGATTTGAAAAAGTGTTATTTCAGACCGCGCTAGAAAATTCATATGACATCGTAAAAATTAACAAAAAAATCCCTTGATATTGTAATTTTTCAATCATTTTTAAAAAAATAAAAAATCGGGAAGACCCCAATTCTACCTCATCTCTGTAGGGATATAAAATGAAAATAAATAATATATAACCTAATAAAAACATTGAAAAACGTGTGTTAAAAATACAATGTCGAAGTCTTGCTTTATATGACCCAAGGTCCCGTTAAGATAGCACATTGCTAAGGCGGGATCACATGTATGGATACCAAAATTGGTCATCGCATGAGCTGGTGAAATTTCATTTCTGTCGACCTTAACTAGTTTTTTGACCTCAGATTTAGTATCAAGCCCGGTATAAGGCTGTACAATGTAGCATGTTATTATGCTAGCTCCAGTTATCGATTTTACGGTGATATTATTAATGAATAATAAGTTTAGTATGCAAGGTAAAGGTCGCATGTTACGCTCGTATCAGCGTTGGAACAAATGCCTGATATTTTGTACTTGGAAAGTTCGATTACCTGACAATGAAAATTACTCTATTTTTACTTATTGTTTAAAGGTCTTTCTAGTTTAACAAGGCATGATGTTTAAAATAATCAGGATTGAGGAAGTAAGTAGAGATAAATTAATATTTTAAATACAACCGGGTTGTGGTCTAGTGGTAGATTCGAGGACTCCGGATTAGAATCTCTAGGTTCGAATCCCACTCCAGCACTTGTTTCCTGCTTTCTGACACAGTTATTTCCGACTATTTGAAAGCAGTCCCAAAATTGAAATATTTGAATATATCATAAGAACTCATATGTTTCTTTTTTACTTTAAAAAAAAAAAAAAAAATTAAAAACAAGTGCTTGAAAGTGGGCATGTAAGAAGTCGGAATAATCGACGTACGTGCATGAGAAGATGTATGAATGTGGAGGAAGCAAGAGAAGTGTGCCAGCACAGAGTGGTGTGGCGTTCTATCCTCTCTGCCTACCCCTTCGGGGAAGTGGCGTGATGGTTAGTTAGTTAGTTAGTTATTAATAATCTACGAAAAACCATATTTAAATTAGTTGGAGAAACTGAGTGAAATGTCGGAATGAAAATTAATTGTAACTATGTAA
>JAGVSP010004594.1:0-14041 GCA_022494985.1 Micrasema minimum
GTTAGAGAGTGTAGGTATGCCTAAAGACCAGTCCTGTGACGTATGGGGAAAGACTTATGAAATATTTTGTAAATAAAATTGGTATATTTAAATTTATTGAACAAATAAATAGGTTACTTCATGGGCAAATTCCATGCCTACGACCTACGAAGTACTGAAATGCCTACTTTGTTCTTGAATTTTCAAAATTAGATTATTGTAAAACGTTTTGGACAAATGTCATACAAGATACAAGGTTTCTTATATCGGTACAACTGTAGTTGGTCACTTCGTTTATATGTGACGCTATCCGTACTTCGGTGAACTTTCCGACTGCCTACTTTGGCGAGGAAATTCGCGGTAGTGTAGTAGGGTGTAGACTGTAGACCTTACATTAGATAGGCATATAAGTTTGTAATTTGTAGCAAGGAAGTAAAGGCCTGAAATTGAATGAGTAGGTATATTTTATGTAACATGATTAATTAGTAAACGATAAAATGGTCTGGCATTGTCGTGAAATGTGGTTACTTTTATCTTTGGACTGACTGATAAGTAAGTAGTTACTCGGTTTCCAAATTTACAACCATCAAATTAATGTCACCTTGTCACCTACCGAATGTTGGCATGATACAGTGTGGCGCGCGGCAGTTACGTCATGAATTTGAAAATCAAATAAAACGCAGATCGTTGGAAAATAACCAACTTTTTATGTTTTTCCCTAATTTATTAATACAAGAAATTTAAGTTTACACGATTCTGAAGAAAGTATCGACCAAACGGCGCCCCTCACACTCCAAACCCCGAGTAAGCCTTTTTCTGAAGTTTTCGTGCACCCTTTGAAGCATTACCACAGGAATTTCGGTAATTTGGACTCGAATGATGCCTTTGAGGCCTTGCCGGGTCTTGAGACAATCGTAATAAACCAAGGATTTAAGGTATCCCCTCACGAAAAAATCACAAGGGGTTAAATCAAGACAGAGAGCGCGCTAGCCAGTCCAAATGCCAAATGAGGCGCCCGGGGAATCTATCTCACATAAAGTCCACGCAAATCATCTTGAAACCTAATTTTCGGTTACTACTTCGCATCGATAGTTTAGAAGTTGCTGTGATTTTTTCCTGATACCAAATATCCAAGCGTGTTTGATTAACCTTTTTTTACTAATACAAACTGTTTATTTATATTTTAAATATATTTTTTTGATATGAACCTTCGAGGCTTGCACTTACCACATCAAGGTTTGGAATAAAAACATTATTATTATTATCACATCCCGTGAAATCAATCAATTATTAAAATTGCCGTTAATTCTAAATCAAAACTGACCATATCAATTCTATATTTAATTAGGCATTTTACTAACTGCCCCTTTAATAATTTTGTCAAATTTTGTTCTTATGTATTAAATTGATCGCTGATTATATTTAGTATAGTGATTCCACTATGAACAGCTGATGTAACATACGATGTCAGGCGTCATTTAGATTTAACGACTTGAGCTTTGTATGGGAACTCGATATGTCTCGTCTTGTCACTAGCCAGGTAAGGTGGAGGCCACCAGGGTAGGGATCGTCAATGTATCTACAATCTACACATCTACAGTATTGTATCAGTATTAGTCGATACAAATATGTATCTACGAAAACCATAGATAGGTAAAGCTTGTATTGAGTATCGACCTCGTATTAATTTATCTACATGAATATACATACGTGGTGTAACAAAACTCAATGTATAAGCGGGAAACCAGTGCATCTTCGTCATATTTGGAGTCGATTTTGTAGATTTTTTTTATTTGTCCCATAATTTTCGAGAATATTGAGTACGATTTTTTTTGGCAAATTCTTATCAAATATAATTTATTTAGTCAAATTAATAGTACCATAAATAAAACAAAATAAAAAACCACAGTTTAATAAGAATTTGTCAAATTTTACTTAATATGAGGTAGGTACCTACCTACTAATGAAAGCTTTTATGAGAAGAATTTTTTTTTTCAAGCTCTGATTTAAAAGTCATATAACACATTCGACTCCAAATATGATGTAGATTCACCAGTTTTCGGGTTGTACTATTCTCCATGTATAGGTACATGATCCTTTCCCTGGTAATACCAGGCACCAGGCGCCAGGAGCGTGTGCTGGTTGTAGTAATGAAGCCCCACGATGAAGTATACCGAACATTAAACCAGACGGATTGCAGTATGGTGATTATACAATCCCAATGCTACGTTTTATTGATTTTCCGACGAATTACTAATTTTCAGGAGGCCTAATACAAAATTTCCTAAAACAAAATATAAAGGCGCTTAGGATTCATTGAAAATACCATTTTAAAATTGAAATAAGTGTCTGCAAATATCATAATATTGCACAAATTTGTTTTTAAAAAATACCTGTATCTTTTGTGAATTTTATTGAAGTTTATACTACAATTTTTATTGGCTTTAACACTCATCACCTCAACTCTTCGAATAAACTGTTTAATAAGAATTCTTATAAGTAATATATTATAATTAATTAAAATCTGTTTTCATTTTTTTTTATGTGTAATGTACTTTATAAAATAAATAAATAAGATGTATTGTGATCTTGCCTCTTTATTTTATTTTAGGTGGCCTCCGTAGCGTAATGGCTAAGACGTAGGACTTACGATACGGAGGTTCCGGGTTCGATTCCCGGTGAGAACACAAAAATTAATAAGTGATTTTTCTCAAGCCTTGGTCTTTGTGACGTTGTTCCTCTCTGTAATTGGGCCTCCTGGCCTGTTGAGGTGGATAAATATAATAAATAAATTACGCAGCGCTTTTGTTGCGATTTCACGCAAAAATAAAGCTTCATAAATTAATCATCCAGAAATAAATAAATATGACAATATTTTCTAGTCTCCAGAGATAGAGTATCAAGGAGTACCAAGCCAACCTCCCTCGCCGCTGCAGGTGGCGCCCCTGCGGCGGGGGTACGGGGCTCTGCCCTCGGTCTCCGCCCCCGTGAGCTACTCCTACACATGGAGCGACATGAACGTCTTCACTACCGAGACCCCCGCCCAGGGCTCCCGGCTGCTGGACTGCCTGAGGAAGAGAGATAATAGGAAGCCCGTGCCGAAGAGGAAACAGATTCTTAAGAGTGGTTGGTTGAAAAATATATAAAGTATTTTGAGTATATGCCATTCTATGATTTCACACGTTTTAGGTATCGACCAGAAGCGTGTTTGTATCGTCATATTTTCTGGAACTATTTATATTCATCAACAAATAATATGATGTATTTTACCAAAAAAATTGACGATGCCATCACGTTTCTCGTCGATATTTAAAATGTGTGAAAAATAATTCAAGTGCTACATTCCTGGTAGAAAATCAAGGGCTTACGATTGTAACGAAAAACGGCCCCGTCACGTGGCAATGCAACTTCTTAAAATTAGATAAAATGTGAGGCGTGGGGCGAACTTAGACGCTAGAATTGACGCGCCTTACAAAATTTGTTTAAAAGTATATTTATACTCTTGATTTTGTCTGATTTAGTCCATGGGTCCGCCCGCCCCGGCGAGCTGCTGGCCATAATGGGCTCCTCCGGCGCGGGCAAGACTACCCTCCTCAACACTCTCCTGTTCCGGTCTGCTCGCGGGCTGGCCGTGGGCGGGGTGCGCGCCCTCAACGGCCGCCCCGTGACCGCGCAGGACATGACCGCCCTGGCCGCCTACGTGCAGCAGGACGACATGTTCATCGGGACGCTCACGGTCAGGGAACATCTGACTTTCCAGGTCAGTCTGCCCCACACTCTTCTTCTTCGGCGTGCGCCTTCAAAGATCTTCGTATTTTTTGTATCAATTGATCAAAACCTTGAACCTATCCAAATTTTATGTAGCTACGTTTTTAGTTTAATATATAACTTAGTCAATTGTAATAATAAAGCTAGACACAAAATAATTATTACCGTTCTAATTTGCCTAAAAAATACCTATAGGTCGAGTTGCCAATTTGCCGAGTTCTTTGTTAGTTTAATAATGTGATTTAGTTTTAGGGAAGAGTTATATTTTATCATTAAAATTTACAATATGTATTAGAATATTTTTCTTTGTCGGTATGCATTTTGATTAATTAATTGATATGTTTTGTTTAGGCCTTGGTTCGAATGGACCGGCACATCCCCTACAAACAGAGAATGAAGCGAGTCAAGGAAGTCATTTCGGAGGTAAATTAAACAACCCAACAATTGTACAACATATTAAAACAATTATACAAAAATACTACTGAGTCTGAACCAACCCCTTGTTACGTATATTTTGTTCCAGCTAGCTCTGACGAAGTGTGAACACACGGTGATAGGGATTCCAGGGAGGTTGAAGGGGATATCCGGAGGTGAAATGAAACGGTTGTCCTTCGCGTCGGAAGTCCTGACCGACCCACCCCTCATGTTCTGTGATGAGCCCACTTCCGGACTCGATTCCTTCATGGCGCAAAATGTCATTCAGGTCCGTTAACAACGATATTTTAGGAGTATCCATAACCGGGATATGGTCGAGTGGTATAGTTATGGACTCCGGATACGAATCCCAGGTTTTAAATTCCGCTCCTCGACTACTTGTGTCCTACACTATAGTTACTTTCGACTATTTGAAAGAAGCCCCAAAATGTAAGTATTTGTAATATGAAGATAAGTGATTTATTTTTAGATATTATTGATATCCCAACAGAGACAGAGAAAAACTCTGGAAACAAATGTGGGTTATCTAGGCGTTTACAGGGCTTATGACCTGTCATTAATTTATTTTTACATTTTGTTATTTCACGTGATTTACTTTTTTTACTACAAGAATTTTTGTAAAATACTTGTATTTTTCGGTTTTGTTTTATGCCCTTTATCGTTGTTTTATAATATCATGACCCAAAATGTATTTTTTACGTACCTATTATCATTATTTTGGAATGGCTTGACCCAAATTGAGTTTTTTTAATATCTATCTAGTACATTTTATAATTCAAGAACTTAATAAAATTAATAAATTATACTTTATAACATTTATTTTATTTTATAAGATATGAATCTATGCAGGGATAATCAACATAATAATTTATTATTTAACAGTTAAATATCTTTAATTATTCTGTAATGTATTTTTATTCATGGGCTTGATTATTGTATATATATATATATATATTGTATATTATTCAAATTCATTATAAATTATACTCTTCATGTAAATATACGTTACGAGTTCACCTAACTTGGTCGTTCTGTACTCATTGACATTATAATAACAAATTTTTGATATTTAAATTTGAATTCATCGCATATGTTTATAAAACACATACGTAATACGATAAACAACCGCATCACCGTCTATGTAATCAATCTTATCAATGAATAAACAAATACTTTAATCTTATTTATTGTAGTTGGTATCTAGGAGTTAATTTATGACAATAGAAATAAGCATTATATAATATAAATAGGTACCTACATAATAATTTCCGATGTCTTTGGTTTGCGTCTAATGACCGTGGACCGATTATGAAAAAAGTGTGTGAATCACATCAAATATGAAACTAGGGAATTTGCGAACCAGTTTTTATTTTACTATCTAAACTTTTCTGTAAAAAAATAATAAAAAAAAAAGTACTTGCCATGTTTGACAAGTTGCTCCTGATGGCAGAGGGGAGGGTGGCCTTCCTCGGGACGCCCGAACAAGCTACACATTTTTTCAGAGGGTGAGAATTTTAACTTTTTTTTGTTTGTTTGCCAGGGAAAAAGTCGAGGACTGCGATTGTATGACAAATCAGCCGCGGGTCACGTGACGGCAAACAATTTTTACCAAACAATACAAGTGTTTATTTTAATTTTCCATTTAGGTTGGGCGCAGCGTGTCCAGTAAATTACAATCCTGCTGATTTCTACATCCAAGTGTTGGCTATTGTACCCACAAAGGAAGACGCCAGCAAACAGACTATAGAAACAGTGTGTGATGCGTTTCAGAAGACTGACGAAGGAATTAAGTTGGCTCTTCAGGCGGAAACTGTACTATCAAATCAGGTTACTAAATGTTTCGAAATATCTTTTTCCTGTTTTTCATTACCTTATATTCTCTTATCTGCACCTAAAGTGCACAGGGAACTGTATTATTACGCTACGTGCAGTGTATCCTGATCAATGTTATTACATGCAGGTAAGACGACCATTCTTACGCTTCAGTGCCAAAATTATTACTTATGAAATAATGTATCGCGAGAAAAACAACATTTAAATAATAAAGAATTCATATTAACCCCTTCGGAAATCGAACCCAACAATACGCCAAAAAGTTTTATATTTCTCAGCATTATTGTAAGTTGGTACTTGCTCAGTAGAACTATTGTAATAGTCAAAGTACCTATAGTTTTCGAATTGAAAATTCCTTTTTTTTGTTTCTTATAAAGATTTTGATTTTATAATTAAGAAAGTTACATAAATAACAATTTTCTTCTCGGATAAAATAAAGTATGTGTCCTCAATGCTTTGGACGTGGTTTGGACATACCTACTCAAAAACTTCATCCGTAAATGAACCTAACTAATTTGAACTGGGTTGCGGTTTAGTTGAAGAGTCGAGAACTCTGGATCGCAATATATAGATTCGAATTTCACTTCTACATAACCTATGAAACCAGCCTCAAAATTGAAATATTTGATGACATCATAAGAACTTAAATGTTTCATTTCATATAAAAACTGCCTTTTTCTCGTGTGCCTTTCAGTTCTAATATAAAAAATAAAAAGGTTTTTTTATTAAGGGTAAGTTGTTACAAATGAGTGTTTTTAGGGCAAAGGCGAGTGGGATTTTGACGATTGGGGGGCGTCTCCCAACGGCCACTCCCCATACAAGGCGAGCTGGTGGGCGCAGTTCCGAGCAGTGCTATGGAGGTCCTGGCTGAGCATCATCAAGGAGCCGATGCTGGTGAAAGTCAGGGTCATACAAACTGTGGTAAGCTAAGAGTGGAACTTAAACTAAAAACTTTCGGAGCTCTAATAATTTTATGTGAAAATTACAAATATTTAAATTTAACAAGCTCGTCTCTAAAAACACAAAAATCATTTTAACCACCCACCCACGGTATGAATGTAAACCAAATTAATACATGAATACAAATACCTGGTTATACCCATGAGACGCTTGTTTAAATCATTATTAACAAAAACAATACGTCAAGTGGGCATAAGCCTTGTAAAGCTCAAATTCGTTTCCAGAGCTTCTCTGTCTCTGTTGAGATGTCATTAATGGTTAGTATAATCATTTCAAAGCAATGCGCAATGTGATGGTTTGTCCTAAAGGGAGTATTACTGTATTCTTTGAATTTTCTCTGGTTATCCTCTTGCTTTTATCATTTTCACGCTGGTCGGGAAAATATTACTGAAACTATACCCCTGAAATGTTTACCGACATCAGACTGTAAGAGGGTTCAATAGTCTTTCGATATAATTTCCTTTGATTACAATATTTACAGTGATTCTCAGAACATTTACGTTCCTTTTCAGATGGTGGCTCTTCTAATCGGTATAATTTATTTCGGCCAAAAAATCAATCAAGAGGGAGTTATGAACATAAACGGAGCAATATTTATTTTCCTCACGAACATGACATTTCAAAACATGTTTTCTGTCGTCAATGTGAGTATAATTTAGAAACCTACAATAATTTAATACAATTTTCTAAGTGCAACAATGTTATTAATCTAATTATAATTTTTTTTCTCTCTCGGGACCTAATTACTATAAATCGTTATATTTATCACTAAATCATTTTTCAGTATTATGTTGCGTAGTGAAACAAAATTTTGGTTTTCGGTTTACATGAATAATTAACCTACGAAATCGATGTAAATACAAGTAATGCTAAAGTGATAACATTATGGATAATAGTATTATGTATTATTTTATTCATTTTTACAAATTATGAATCTGGTGTTTTTACCAATGCGGTCATGCACCATTGGGTCCGAACGAGCATCCGAAAGCAGTAGTAGTTAGTCATCCTTCACCATTACTTGATCAGGTGTTTTGCGCGGAGTTGTCAATCTTCATGCGCGAGCACCGAGCCGGCATGTACAGGACGGACGTATACTTCCTGTGCAAGACCCTGGCGGAGGCGCCCGTGTACGCGATCATCCCCTGCATCTTCACCACCATCGCGTACTTCATGATCGGCATGAACCCGGAGCCGCTCAGGTTCATGACCGCGGCCGGGATCACTGTTCTGGTCGCCAACGTGGCCACCTCCTTCGGTAAGTTTATCTCACAGAATATATACTAATTAAAAAAATGGAATAAATATTATAAAGTTTGCGATATAATTTTGATATTAAATTTGCGTATGTACGGTACGCGCAAGTTTTTCAGTACGGACAAAACGCTTTAAGAAAATATTTCAACGCGCGGGATTCTAATTTTACAAAACCTGTTGAAGAAAACATTTGAAATTCAAATACCTACGTGTATTTTGAATATTTAGATTTTTTTTTTATTTTTAAATTAACAAGTTAAGAGAAAGATAGAAAAATCACAGTTACAATGTGCACTCATTAAATTCACTTGAAAAAATACAGCGATTTGTAAAATAAAAAGTAAAAATGTTTAGCATTTTAAATCATCGATTCATTCTCAGACGAAGTGTTAAAATTAATATTTGTAAAATTATTAATATTTAATAATCAAATTCTATTTTTGTTAGTGTTATACAAAATATAAATAAATAATTACGATTTTTCGTCACTAGCTTACGTAATATAATTACAAGAAGTGATGAAATTGACACCCCATAATCCAATTTCCGTCTAAACGGTTTAAAGTTGACATTTCAATGAAATTGTAAGTATTATTACTGTCACGATGACTAACCGCGTCGCTTGTCGCTTAATGTGGGAAGCTTCGTATTGGTACCCACTGTAATACGAAGCAATGGGTAAAAATATTACCACGCCTACGTGTCACCAAACATATTATTCATTAGCAACATTTTAAGTAGGGTGAAGAGAGGCTTTAGTTTGATATCATTAATATTGTGATACTTTTAAAAAAAAAATTACCACATCATGTTTGTGTTTTATTTTAATGCTTTAGTATTTTGTTAAAGTATGTACAGTACATATTACAATAACGCGTTATGAGAATTCAACTCTTATTTATTGGATGGGAATATGAGCACTCAACGATAATTTTTTTTTTGTTATTCTCCTACTGCGATATTATTACCCTTTACCCCCCCACCCCCCACCAATAAATATTCATTCGCCGAATATGAAGAAAATGAAAGAAATAAAAAATGAAATTCATTTTCTTAATAACAGATTATGTAAATTTGCGTATCTGCACTTATTTGGGTACGTCTGCCGTTGATCCGCATTGTCTGAGATTTACATAACATCGGTCTGAAATATAATATTATTAATATTCAAAGCATCAACTTTGTGGTCCAACATTTTAATATTATATTAATAAAATTTGTATAAAAACCACTCACCGACTTTTCTGTCAACCGGTTTCGAGACGCAACCCGTCTCTTCGTCAGGACAACAACACTACACCAACATGCAAATACCACTACACACCTTCACCATAAATCATTAACCCTTGGTGGTGGCGTAGTGAAGCATGTGTCTAATCTGCATTTCGATTTTATATTTTTGTAAATCTACTATGGTGAAGGTGTGTAGTGGTATTTGCATGTTGGTGCAGTGTTGTTGTCCTGACGAAGAGACGGGTTACGTCTCGAAACCGGTAGACAGAAAAGTCGGTGAGTGGTTTAATACAAATTTTATTAACATAATATTGAAATATAATATTTCATTTGCTTTCAGTCTACTTTCACCCTTGTTTCTCGGATTTCATATTATTGCAAGTTATTTAGGTATAATACTTACTCAAATAAAATAATACGGGGATACTCACTTTAGTAATAATCGATTCACGATTTTTTCATTTTCAAACTCCGTGATTCGGCTCATCTTCTTGTTTCTTCTCGTGGTACCTATTTAATTATTTTGTAAGATTGAACGCAAATACGGATTTTCATATAGTGCTCCATATTACACATAAATATTTCCTGCTATATTTTGCAGTTACCAAGAATAAATAATAAACAACGAAACATAAAATGAAATATGTTTAGGCCCAATATACTATTACAAACCTTCGTGAAAACATGTCATGTATAAAGGATACGTGAGATCTTGTAAAGCTTGTATTCCTTGAAACTTCGATAAAGGTATCGCGTGATATAAATTGTTGAAGATGCTTCGGTGCTGTTCATAACAAGTACCTAACTCACACCTCACACAGTTTGGTATAACTTACCTAATACAACCTTGTTTCAACAAATTGATATTATTTATACAATATAATAGTATTTCATTAGTTTGACTTCTTATTAAAAATTACTTCTTATAGAAAACTCTGTAAATGTGTATATATTATTTAATTTAAATTGTTTCCAGGTACTTACTCGCTACAATTGCAGAATCATTACTGTTTTTTTAAATGGATACATAATTTAAAATGGTTCATTAATCAATCGAAAAAATACGCAGTATTATAAAATTGCTCGTTTACAAGTAACAGGACAACCATAACAAATTTGAGCAACTTAGAGGCTTATTTTTCATTAAATTAAACTTTTTTAAACTTGTGAACATTATTATGAAAAAACGAGTACCACGGCAATTAAGATTATGTTTGTATACACATATTTATTTACCTACTCGTAGTATAAAATTTTGATGTCCTATACTTACATTAGGATATATAATTTCAGATGTTGGTATTATTATATTTATATTTGTCATGAGAAAACTGAGTCCCACCGCACATTCCATGGAAGAAATAGATACCACCTTATTCAGTCGTGTATGATAGTCGATTTATATAATAGGCAAAGGTATCACACATACACCGACCTCGGGAAGTAATCACTACCGCAGTATTATTATATGAAATTTGTGCTGTAGTTTTCTCTCCGTATTTTATGTCACTCTTACTAGTCGACGATCATTGCTTTGGCATGCATTGGACACCAGATATTGCAAAAAATCCTCAATAAATCATGTAAAATACATTTTGTATCGTAGAGGTATTAAAACGCTAATGAAACAATATATTTATACTAGGACTACAATTTCAAAATATAAAATATGATATGTGAAAAATCACATTGTATCTTTATTTACCCATTGAATGCAATTTAATTTTAAAAAATGTGTGTTTGTATTAAATGTATTAATTAAAATATTTGCACTGACATCACAAATTTTCGTTTCATTATAAACCATCCGCATCCCTTTGAAAGAAAAGAGTTTCGAAACCGGTCGGGTGTAAAATAATTTAAAAAGGAATCATTGTAAACACAGCATTTTTTTCTAAAAAATACATATGCACTCTTACCCAAGAATTATAGTTAAAATTCACAGATGCCCAATTTCAAAGTTTTGTATAGATTTTCATAGTTCGAAAATTTTCCGTGGTAGAAAAACCTGCCACAAAATAAAATCCGTAAAATATAATAAATTACTGTGACCAATAAACCTATCATTATTACTACTGCTAACTTACATTGGAGTTCTATAAAATAAATGCTATATTAAATAATTAAGCAAATGTATCTATTGAATCTGTATAAAATATTGTAGGTAGGTGTTAGAATAAAAAGTCATAAGACCTGTAAACGTAGATATCCATACATTTTCCTAGAGCTTATATTATCTGTTTCTGTTCACTGTTGAGATATCAATAATATTGTATACTTTGCCCCCGCAGGTTACCTGATATCCTGCGCCAGCACGAGCGTGTCCATGGCGCTGTCCATCGGCCCCCCGGTAGTCATCCCCTTCATGTTGTTTGGGGGCTTCTTCCTCAACTCGGGGTGAGTCCACTAACCTGTACCTAGCGCCAGTAGTACAGTACAGCATATTCTGGGAGACAGAATAAAATGGACGTCCATCTTAGCAATGTTAAATAAGTACTGTAAATATGCTTTTTTATATACACGGTGAAACAAAACTCGATGTACAAGCGGGAGACAAGTGAATCTCCGTCATATTTGAAGTCGATTTTTTTAATACCTAATTTTTTTAAATTTGACACAAAGTTTTCGAAAAAATTTACTACGAAATTGATTTTCTTTTCGATAAATTTTTGCAAATGGTAATCACATATTATAATTAATTTTATCGAATTAATAGTATCCATAAATAAAATAAAATAAAAAACGCATTTTAACAATAATTTGTGCAATTTTAATTAATCTGAGGTTATTATTATTATTCTTATTATGGATAATTTATATAGCGCCGTTTTCGTATAAATATACCTCAAAGGCGCTTTAAATATTGAATTTAACGGCTCGGGAAATTTAAAGTGAGTGAAAACTCAATTAAGTACTAATTAGGTACTAATGAAAGCTTTTATGAGAAGCAAGCAAAAAAATTTTTCAAGCTCAGATTAAAAAGTCATAATATTATACATTCGACTCTAAATATGATCTAAATTCACAGTTTTTCGGGTTGTACTACGAGTTTTGTTACACCGTGTATTTGTATTGAATTGTTGATAGTCCAACTTTCTCTGCAGGTCTGTTCCCTCGTACCTGGAGTGGCTGTCCCGGATATCGTGGTTCCGGTACGGAAACGAGGCGCTGCTCATCAACCAGTGGCAGGGCGTGGAAGACATCCCTTGTACCAGGGCCAACGCCACCTGCCCTCGCTCTGGGCACGTTGTGCTGCAGACCCTCAACTTTTCGGAGGTCAGATTAGTTGTTATTATTGATCACCCCATTGCACTTTCGTATCGGCGGCCTCCATAGCGTAATGGCTTGGACGCTATACTCGCGATACGGAGGTCCTAGTTTCGATTCCTGGTGAGAACAGAAAAAAAAAAGTTGTTTTCTCAAGCCTGGGTGTTTGCGATGTTATTTCCCCTTAATTATTGGGCCTCCTGGCTCATAAATATTAAAATAAATAAATAAAATAAAATAAAATAATCGATGTTTTTTTGGAATTTATTTTACATCACAATTTGTAATATTTTTGATATCTAAAAATAATTTAAAATTTAATTTAGGATTTCGGTTATTACCATTATTACCACATATTACACAATATTTTGTGAAAAATAAATACAAAGTAATCATTTTGTTATTGATATTCCCAAAAACATGTTTTCGTAATTTTTGGGGAAAAAAATGCTTCATTTTTTAAAAATTACGAAACGAAAATAATAATTTAAAAAAAATTGAGTTTCGTATACCGCCCTCACACTGGTGTTCACAGCATTGTATTGATTTGTGTACCTATATTAAATTTTGTTGTTCACAAACATTAGAAATCATATTCTTTTATTTAAAAATAATAACCTGCTGGCAAGCCTGTTTAAATTAAATTAAAAATATATATATAACATTTACAGGATGACTTCACTATGGATATCTTGTGCCTGGTGGGGCTGATAGTCGCCTTCAGGTTCCTGGCGTACCTGGCTCTGCTGTCTCTAGAACTTTCCGTAGAGAATAGGGTAGCGCTCTTCAATGTGATAAAAACACTGCTAGACCAGAATCACAGTATTATGGCACTTTACGTTAACACGCGGTATGAAGTTTGATAAACAAATGTCTTTACTAAATTGGCCTCGCTTTCCAGAACGTTCCTCAATATTTACGAAAGTCACGTGTAAGCGTCCAGTGCCATAATATTCTGATGTTTTGTGTGACTACAGCTGAATCTCTTATTGATTCTCAAATTATATATAGAAAAGGTTGACTGCGTTTTTTACCAAGTTTTTTTTAAATCAAGAAATTATTTACACATTTATATTGTATAGAGTAATTTATTATTATTATTTGAAAGCATTTTCGATTTGCGTTAGAAAATTATAGCTCTTTTTATGTCTGCTTGTTTAAAGACATACAAAATATGTAAGTGTTTATAATTTTGTATCTTCACTTCTGTTTATTATAATTTGTATCTGATTAATCAAATAATATATTTATGTTTAATAGCGTTTTTTCGTGTACATACATTCCTTGTAAGAATTTCTTACCTGCATTT
>JAGVSP010004595.1:0-15385 GCA_022494985.1 Micrasema minimum
ATCCGTTTGTTTTGTTCAGAGTATAAAGCTGAAAGTCAAAGCCGTTTTCAGCTGGGATTTAGGTAGTTAAAATTACAATTTTATGCTTAAAATTAATTTTGAGCTTGACTAACGGGAAGGCCACTTTCACAAGCAGGGAATAAGGAGGCAAAAACAGCAAAATTTCTAAAAAAATAATGTATTTATATGTACATTGGATTTTATCACTCCTTCTCTATTTTCGCTCTCGACGCCCTAGTTTCGTAAACGTGGCCTTCTCTTTAGACTCATTTCACGAGTCTGACTTTCAGCCCAAGATTGTGAGTTGTAAAGGAGTTGTCTCAGAATACAGCGGTGATTTGTTTGCAGGAGTTCCGCCGAGCGGGTCGAGCCACGCGCTGGGGGATTACCACTCCTCGCCCATCTCCTCCCCCCTGCCCTCCCACAGCCTGGTCAACCACACGGCCATCTCGCAGTCGTCCACCATGCCCACCCTGTCAGCCATGCACTCCTCGCAGCCCTACAGCTTGCCCAACTCCACCTCCGTCAACTACTCCATCAGTCACCCCAGCTCCTCGTACAACCCCGCGTCCGGCTACTCCTCCTCCAACTACACCTCGGCCCACCAGGTCACCTTCGCCAACCCCGTGACCGCCGCGCTGTCCAACAACATCGGCCAGATCTCCAGCACCCTCGCCGGCATGCAGACCACGATACCTGGCCTCAGCTCCGGCCTGACGAACAATGTTACCTCCATGGTTTTATCTAGTGGACTCCAAAACATTACTAATAATTTGACGTCCGGGAGTGCGTTGACCGGCGTTCTAGGCAATGTTCAAAATACTCTCTCTAGCGGGTTAACTAGCACCTTGACAGGAATGCCGAATTCCTTGACAGGTGGATTAGGTAGTAATTTGACGAATCCTTTATCCGGACTAACGAACACTAATCTATCGGGGTTGAGTTCGAATCTGACGTACCAAGGGACGTACAATAATCCTTTGGTCGGTGGCGGCTTGACCGGGAGCAACGCTATGAACATCAAGTTGAAACCACTGGAAGAGATGGAGTTAGGAGCTGGAAGGTACGCCGGAAGAGCGGCAACTCCAGTGACTCCTCACCACCAGCAGAACTGGGCGCTGGAGACCCTGGGCGGGCAGTATGCGCTGGACGGGCTGGGAGCACTGAACCCCGGCTTCGTCCACTCGCAAACACGACCGCTGTCGAGAATGATGCCGAATGTTCCTAGTGGCCTTGATATGGACGGTAAGATTTTGTATTAAAAATTACATTCGAATTTGTAAATAACTTGTACCCGTAGCCTAGTTTCGCTAGATTTTGAGTGTTCCAACAACAAGTAAAATAATGTTATGCTACAACCTCTAGCTCAACTAATTAAATAATTTATTTTCTAGACTACGAAAACTTTCGTTGCTATGAAACTCCTAGATTTTAATAGATTAAATAGGATAATAGTTTTATGCACTTCAACTTAAAGGTCTCGGTATTTGTCACTTGATTTTATTTAAGTGTGTTCTTACAGGTCGAGGGGGTCATTATCTCAATGGCGGTTCCGAGGGACAAGTGGATATGTTAGATATTCCTGGAAAGGGCCGCTGTTGCGTCTACATAGCAAGATTCAACTATGACCCCCCTGAGTAAGTACTATACTATTTTTACATTTTATGTGTAGGTGCTAATAAACCCGTCATGTATGTTAGGTTGATGTATACAGAATACATTTAGATGTATTCTATTGTGGAAACATAATTTATTTTATTGTGTAATCAGTTATTATCAAGTTACAAAGGTGTTCCACAATTGGACTGATTAAACCCTTGTTGTGCAAGCAGGTATATAGTCTGTAAGGCGCCAGAACCCCATAATGATATATAAAAGTGGAATGTTAATTTAATACTAAATTAATATGGTGTGATGTTGATTAACAATGTAAAGTAAGCACTTCAGAAAATCATATTTAAAGGAACAGTACAGAAAATGGTAAAATGAAAATATTATATTTACAGTCAAATATATACTTTATATATTCAATATATTGTCGACGCTTTTAATTAAAGCGTATTATGATCAATTAAAAAAAAAAAAAAAAAAAACTGATTCACTAGGGAAAGGAGTTTCCCATTTAAGATTTCTTGTGTCGCCTTGATTACATGCATTATTTATTTATTTATGTATTTATTCATCAGTTTTAGGAAAATTCAATATTTTGTCGACACTTTTAGTTACAGCGTAATTGAATCAATGATTGTTATTATTCGATACCTATTTTAATAATTGACCTTTCTGTGACTATCAATTGAGTAAAGGGTCTCAATTTATCTCGGCTAATTACCATAAAAACATATTTTCCAGTAAATTGAGTTCAATAATTTCCCACAAAAAATCTAGGTCGTTTTTCCTTAATGGATGGTATTATTTTTCTGTTATTGTGAGGAATCAGGATAATGGGGCAGTTTCGATAGAATTCATTATTATTCATTCAGGAAGGGTTTGCATTATTAACGAAAGGGGTAAATCTGAGCTCGTCATGGTGAAAGAGTCACTAAATAACTTAAACTTTGAACAATTTTACGTGTTTTTTTACAGTAAATGTATTTTATACCAAAAAAATCGTTTGTATTTTGCTTCTGCACATGCGTACTACATAAAGTACGCACATACATACGTACATTATGTAAATCAGTTCCTTTTTTAAATTAGCCAAAACATCCTAAGAAGGATGGCCGAATCATTTAAATAATTTAAAAAACACGGAAAAATCAACAATGATAACATTAAAAAAATATGAACATAACAAGATATAAAAATAATCTTAAATATTTTTACCATTCTCAAATAGGAACATTATATGGTGGACGATTTCGGGATTGAGGGTGCAAAGGAGAAATGCAATATTGACGCGATATGGAAATTCGACTAAATACGTACAGAGGTTATATCTGTCTCTAAAAGAGCAACCGAAAAATACATGGTCTAGAGTCTTAACGTCGAGACAACACGCGCACCATAGATTATCCACTACTTTAATTTATTATAAACAGGTGTCTATTTATACAGCAGTGATCAATTCTTAATCTAGAAATATTTTAGATTACTCACTTTTATTCGATTAAAAATATTAGGGTTTTACATAATTTTATAACAATATTTTCCCTATTATTAGTATTATTACTATTACTCTACCTTATCCACACCCAATGGTGCATTGGTACACGGTACAACAAGTGCGGTAAATTTTTATTATTTGTTACATAAAGACAAGATGATCAGTCCAAGGTATTACAAATGAAATATTAATGTGAAAATCACATTCAAGTTAATATTTTATACTGAGCCGCATCGGTAGATCGCATATGTAATGTTATTACACGGGTAAAATAAACCATTCCGTTTGTTTTGTCGACATTATGCTTGTGTTATATTACGGTTTCAATGTTTTTAAAAGCACCGTGGTGAAATGTCTAAAACGCTGATTCACATTACCAAATTCAGGGGTTCATTATCGATGGGATCTATTGCGATATATTTCATGATTGTTTTTCTTTAATATTATTTTCTGTCTGATTGTGTTCCTGACAAAATTTGATGGGTTAGTTAAAATAATTATAAATCACAACTTAATAAAAATTCACATTTTTAGAACTAATAATTACTATTTGAAAAAGGTTCTAAAATAGTATACATCCAAAAAATCGGTATATTTATCAGTGCTAAAATACTTTTCAATTCAAACCTGAACTTTTGTAAATATTCGATTTTATAACATCTACATTAACAAAAAAATCGTCTTAACTTTGAAGACCGCGCCCGCGTCATACGACATAATAAGAAAATATAAATCATCCCATAAGGAGGGAAGATATTGTTAACATTATCTTGTTGATACAACCCCCTCACATATAATATTCCACCCCCTTTCGATAATCGATGCATGGGTTGGTACCTTTTTTCCATTGCTAAATTATTGCCTTTGATACCCCCGAGTCCTATTGTTGGCCCTAAAACACCCCTCCTTTGTGTCATGGCGAGCCGGCTCGTGCTTACGTCACAACAACATCAGATGTTTTTTGCTGCGATAATTTATAATGCTAACATTGTAATGAGAAAATGAATGAAAACTCGTATTTATCGGTTTAAATCCGATTTGCTAATACTCCATTATGTAATAAATGTTTTTATTATTATGCGAATGTTTAAATTACATAAAAACTTACTACCAACTTAAAATTACGCTGCGTAGAAAAATGTAGGCACACTAAACAATCTTTGTTCACTATAGATTTAGTTCATAAATTCATATTATGCTTTTCTCCGAGATTATTTAATATTTCTCTTTAAATCTTACAAATTTAAATTAATCTGAAAAAAATGAGGGGTTTCATTTATACTTTAGAATTTAGACTATAAATAGTGCGCAGATTACTCATATAAACGCTACATTAACATTGCACAATGTGCCCCATACATTTTTTAACTTTACTACTACTTTCCCTTATCCGCACCCAATGGTGCATAGGGCACTGCTATATTGGTACACCAAGTGCAGTGAATCTTGATCACTTTGTTACATGAATGCAAGATGATCAGTCTAACGCTTCAGTACCAGTCCAAGGTATCACACATGAAAAATATTAATGTGAAAATCACATGTAAATAAATATTTTGTGTTGACCCCCTACGGGAATCGAACCCGCGACCTCATGTACGATAGCCAAATGCGCTACCACTATGCTACGAGGTGGACAAAAGCTTTACCATATTTAAATTAGACTTACAAAATTAACCTTACTGGTATCATCTTTGAAAAATACACACGAAATTATAAAAATTATTTTAAAAACGCAACATTAATGTGAAAGGAGCCATTTTTTTAAAAAACATTTGCAGTTTTTTTAATGTATTTTTAAGTTTAAAAAAAGCTATATCCAAATTATATCAGTGTGTTTTATCGGTTAAAAATAATTTTATCAATTAAAAAAATTAATAAAAAATAATCTAAAATTATAAACCTTGATTTTCATCTTAATAAAAGGTTTAAAACACTTTTAAATGGCAAGAGTCTATTTTTGAGTAAACTTATAATAAATTCAGTCTAATGTAATAACACTAGTCTAAGTTTTATTTTTAAAAATAGGTCAAACAATAACGCTAGTCACTCCTCCGAAGCATTTAAGTAATTTATACATTTGAAATTCAAATAACGATCTTAGTTATTTCTAAATACGTCACTTTGTCGTTACACTAGTAAAAAGCTTCTTAGGCAGAGTTGGTGTGCTGGAATAGACTGGAATAATTTGCTCACATATCAGGGGCGGAGCGTGAACGCGGTCGCTTTATGCCACTTGCTAATAGTTTTTTTACAAGTTTTTATTGAATTCTAGAAAAGTCGAAAGCTAAAAGATCCCCATACCCATTTTTCTTTTCTTTTAATACTTCAGCATAGCAACAAGATCCGAGACTCGCTTTTAAAATGACGAGACAAATTTACCAGTTTTAATGTCGGAACAGCTCAGCGGAACTTGTGAGATTTATTGTAAACGTAAATGGGGTTAGCGGTTTCATGAAGATTTTATATCAAGCTTGTAAATTTAGTATATGGTTTCGTTTTCAGGAAAAAATATCAATAAACATTTGGCTAAATGCCAATTATCTACTTAAATCGTCAACCATATGTGAGGATTGATAGTCTGGTCGCAGTTATAAAAGTCAGTTATTTGCATAATCCTTTTATTTCCAGATTTTAGATAGATAGGCTGATATCGAATAAACTAAACGTTTGTTACAACTAACTGAAAAACTATGAAAAAACATTTTTATTTTATCAAATAAATTATTGAAGTAAAAAGGTATATATAACATTTATATAACAAGATATTAAAACATAATATTTTTATTATTGAATATAAATATATAAGCATGATAGAGAAGTTTTGTAAATAAAAATAGCAAATTAACCCGTTTTTTTTTTGGTGTACACCAAAAAATAAGTATAAAATAAAATAGATTTAATTTTGCTCTCTAAAAACCAGGAAAAACTGTTAATTTTGCGACATTCACTTCTCTGACCTTTTAAAAGAAATATTTGATGTATTAAAATATTATCTTATAAAAATACGGGCGGTTTCCGTAGCGTAATGGCTACGATGCTGGACTCATGATCCTGGAGGTTCCAGATTCGATTTTCGGTAAGAAAACGAAAATTGAATGAGATTTTTCTCAATCCTTGGTATTTGTGATGATCCCCTGTGGTATTGGGGATGTTGAAGTGGGTTAAAACTAATTGAGTCTACATGTGCTACGTAGAACTACATCGACTTATTAATTCAAACAATAAAATCATAAACAATCAAAGCAGATTCCTGATTCTATTCATGAAGTAACTGTTTTATTTTGTGTCAGCTATTTAATCTTGTCCAAACACTTTTATTTACATGCTCTAACAGGGAAGCGAACGGAAAGTTCCATAGTATAATTCCAGTGTCTTAAACGTCAAAATATCTAAATATTATTTTTAATTCCCCTCCAAAATTGTACTTTGTATCGTCCTGCATAATTTTTTGTACTAACTTGGCTATGAACACGATTCGTACATTTTAAATAGTTTAAATGGCTAGTTTTCCTCAGCTATTCCGAAGAACCTTGAAACACGGCCACATAATTCATCTCCCTTTGGCTAGACTAGACAAACGGATCTGGAGTAATAGTTTTTATGTCCCAATTTTATTTTAGAGCAGGCGCCGAGTTTTGCGTTAGGGTGGTTTTCCACCCTGATGTACTGGCAATATTAAATATAACACGGAGATCTTATGGCGTCGTTTAAACATTTAAATAAATTACAATAAAAATTAATTAATGTTTTTATACATTCTTCGTACTTAGCAATTCAAGTGATTAAATTGAATTAAGAATAAAAATCACGTTGGGTACAAAAATGATGTCTTTTTAAAACCTGATAGTACCTAAATAATATAAAGTTAAGTAGTTAATATCATCGAAATAGTATTTTCCTTTGTTTGAAGATTAATATGTTCCAAAAGAATTCCCGTCATTTATTTTAAATACACATTTAGTGATTAAATGCCAGTTTGATTAACTGTAATACAAATATTAAATTCGGAAATCATTACAAAACTAATGTTAGTTAGTATTTTTCATGAATGAGGCCAATTTTGTACTCAAGTCTGCGTTTTGTTTTGTTTGTATTTTCCAACCGGCATAAATGTGCAGTTTCCTTTATCCTGAAATTCAGCGGTGGGTGGATCTTTCAGAGTTTTCAGTTTAGAGTTTTTCAGCGCATCCTTCTGACTCGCGCTAATGACGTCCGGACGCCTCTGCGGGGCGGCGCCGAGAGGATAAAATCTCTAACGGCGTCGGCGTCACCTTACACCAGGCCCTTGTAAACTGGGTTAGGATGATTAATGGGGATAATTATTTATACATCTGCCAATATTCAACATATTTCAATGGCCAAATCTTGCCCGAATTTTTTGTAAAAATTTTTAGTAATGCCTTTTTTTAGGAATTTATATTTTGTTTCTTTTCTTTAAAAACTGCGATCTATTTGTTCGGATTTGTCCGCCTCATGGTGTAATGGTACTGCGTTGGGCTACCATAAATGAGATCGCGGGATCAATACCCGGCGGGGTCCATTTGAAATATTTATAATAATGTGGTTTTTTACGTATAAATATTTCATATGTCACGGCTTCATATAACAAATAATCAAAACTCACTTCACCTGGTGTATCAAAGCAGCGCCTTTTGCACCATTGGTAACGTAAAAGGTTAGATTTTTTGCCCTAAAAGAACCCTTGTCGTTATCCAGTAATTAAGACACTTACATTTCAATGAGAGTTTTTGATTTCCGTGGGATATCTGCTAATACTTATAAACATAATACCTACCTGTTTTTAGTAAAAGCACTTGAAAATTCACAGTTACAACAATTTTGTTTTAAAAAATATTATTTATTTATTTATTTGAGTGAGTACATAACATTTTTTTGTAAATTGTTATTTTTAATACATTCCTCAACCCGTGCCGAGGAAAGCATTTTAAAAGTTAATGTTTTTTCTTTCTTTTTTGTTTGTCCACAATATTATAATTATAACAATATAATCTATGTAATAGAGTAAATCTAAAATGTAGTATGTAGCTATGTAGCTAATAATAATAAATATATATGTTATGCAGTAATCTATTGAACCGTAGTTCATTTTTAAGTAAAATGGTTTACTTTTTACTCTTGGGTTTTCGTGTAGAAAATAAATCAAAATATGTCTTAGTTGTAAAAAAACTACTACTGCTACTAGTACTCTCCCTTATTCGCATCCAACGGTGCATAGTGATTGCATTGATACACCTTATTACATACGAAATATTTTTATGTGATAATCACATTTGAATAAAATATTTCATACAACTAGGAACAACCTTTATAAGTTTAATTTTTTCTCAATACCTACGGATATTGGTGGATTGTTTGAAAACCCCTGGCCGGAGCATATTAGGGCCAGGCTAAAACGCCGCGGGAATAATAGCATAACACGTGACCCGATTGTGGGGGAAAATATTACTTTAGCCAGGGGTAGTTATCGTGCGGGCTCACTGTATTGGAAACCAACTCACACAGAATCTTCTGACCCACAAATATACGTAAATTCACATCCATGCGAGAATATTACCTGTGTATTGATTTATATAGTACTGCGATGACGAACTTTCGATTTGAACACTTGATAAATATATTTAAAATATTTCCGAATTACAAATCTAGATAATATTTCAATTTTCATTATTTTTCCTGGTGTAATATAAAAAAAACTTCTAGCTATTCATAACAAAATACAATGAATATGTTGACAATAATTGCTGTCAATAATTTCGTCTGAAACGAGTGACTAGTGACCGATTCGATACCTTAATTTGAAGGTAGTTTTGTGGAATCTATAATATGCTCCCTATAGGAAATATGGAAAGATATTTTTTAATTTTTTTTTTAATTTTATTTATTTATGAGAAAAACAACAGTATCGATACATGAACGTAGTATACAAAAAAAAAAAAGCATGATTACCAATTATAGTTTTTCACAAGTATACAATTCAATAGAAAAAAGAAATATAAGAAATAAAAATAAAGAGTTATGAGGGGAAGGATAGGATGATAGGGATAGGTAAAAGGAAAAGGAGATGACTGGGAATAGGAATAGGATTACCTTTTACAGTCTATAAGATTTCAAATAATTTTAATTTGAAATTGGGTAGTCTGATGTTAAAAATGTCAAGACAACTACAGTATTCATTGAATTTCGCACAACTACGATTTATAAAAGAATTTTTTAAATAATTATTTGATGGTGCTAAATTATAAAAAAGATGACATTGTCTAGTGAGTCTAATTGGACAATGAAGAGGTATCTGCTCTAGATGGTGATGATTTTATGCATGGTATATAAGTGGTTCTAGGTTCTGCTTTTATCTGACTAGTTTAATTGTTTCCATTCGAGCCTGCTGATATCTTAATAAATAAAGTGCATCGATAATAAATAGTGATAAAATACCCACTAAACCGAGAAATCGTCGTGTCAGTGGGTTTTTAGTCTAAGCCCAAATAAATGTAGCGATTGTTTTCAAGTAACGATTGATCTATATTTATTTGTGTTTCTAGGCCAGCAGAATCTCACCCCTTTAGAGTTTCAGTTTCCGACCCCTGCGCCTTGCCAAACGCGTTATTAACCGGGGCATTGTAACGTCATGTTAAGAAAACCACCCCCGATCTTCTAAATTCCTTCCACAGTGTTCTGACAGCCCCTAGCGAGGTAGTTACTGCACTCGGAATACGAAATCTAAAGGAAAAACTGCCATTTGCATATTAAATACTTTAAAATTAAATTATTTTTTACACGATAGAAGTCAAAAATATTTTTCTAAAAATAAATAAATAAGATTTAAAAATTTTAATAAACGACCGTTTTGTTATGATTTTTTATTTGAAAAACATATGCGTAGTTCATTACATTCTTTAAAAAATACCATACATCATGAACAATGGGTTCTTTCGATTAAAAATGCAAAAAAATACGAGTGCAGAAACTAATAAATAGTTATGATGGGCTTACGAAGAAAACTTAGCCTGAAGATGCCCGTAATAGGGTGAAAGTGTTTATTAAAGTGAAAGTGTACCAAATAGTTTTATTAAACTTTTATTAGTTATACTAAAATAAATTTAAAAATATTATAATATTAACAAGCTGCGCTTTTTATATCGATATCGGTGGGCTTAAAATTATTTTTCCAAAACAAACTTGCATGAATATTTAATCAGTTAAATGTGCAATATTTTTGTACGATTTACTGTTTTTTTCTAACATGAGTATACGGGAATATGTGAACTCAGCTTTAGAAGACAGAGAAGGGTACACGAAAGGAAAAAACTGTATTTTGGCAAAGCAAAGAAGGCGCGCCATACGATGTAATATTCCGTTTTTAAGAAATAAAAATATTATCCAGGGACAATGTCAAGTGCTACTTAATTCTAGGTAAGCTGTCCAATATTGTACTGTTTTATACTTGATATTTGCATAAAACATCAATCACTTTAGTGTTGTGGTCAATCAAGTCTGAAAAATGGCAGCTCCGCTAAACTTAATTTTAATAAACCATGTTAGATTTTGATTTACATAATATGTAGATTCGATCCTTGATAAGACCACAATTTATAAAGCATATATATGTATTTAGCTGGCTAGGCCATATATATTTATTTAAAGGAAAATCAACAGTCAAATAATCATTATAATAAACATAAAAAATATACTACGTATGCCTCCCGAGAGCCTTAACTATGCTTGCCTATTTTACAAGGCATCAGGTTCTCGGCGTCCTGCGGTGCGATTCTCTAAGGTTTTAGACACTTCTGCGCATACGAATTCAGTACAAAATCGTATGCGCAGTAGTTTAAAAACACTTCAGAATCGAAGCGCTGTCGTCCACTGTTGACAATTCGTCGGCAGTTTGCGTCAGATCGCTTGGCCTGGAGGCAGTTTGTGGATCCCATATGCTCCACACAGGGAGCGGATATGGTATGATGATGATGTATTTAAATTTAGGGTCATCAGTTGTCACAAACAATAAGTTTATTAAAATTTATATTTTAGCAACGAATTTCCTTAGTGTCAGAATTTCAATCAGTTTTTAAAATTTATATTTTAGCAAGAAAGTTGTCATCATTTTCACAGAGAAAAATTTAAAGAAAAATTTAAATCATTAGACAGCCGTGTTTTTCTCTTTATTGCGTACCTAATGTATACCATTGAAATATAGTTATTTATCTTATAAAAGTATAAAATAAAATTGGTGATTTTAAGCCCATTTTTTTTTCTTCATACTTATAAGGAAGATTAACCATCGCATTTCTATTTTAAATTAACAGCCGTTTTACATCATTGTACTCTACAGTTCATTTGATGTGATTTTGATGAACTAAGGTATTTGAATTTGACTATTTTCAGACGGTCTAAACCACAAATATTTCAAAGTTACCCAGATATATGCTCATGAATAAAATACTGCGATTCAAAATAGACCGACGTTAAAATAGATATAATGACTTTACAAGTACGAGTAGTCGCTAGTCTCTAGTCCGTAGTACCGCTCTACTGGATTCAGATAAAAATAACATGCATTGCAAATACGAGCCGACTCTGTCAGTCGGGGGTAAAACTGGAAATCCAAGTCGCAACGAA
This sequence comes from Micrasema minimum, assembly GCA_022494985.1. Classification (NCBI taxonomy): domain Eukaryota; kingdom Metazoa; phylum Arthropoda; class Insecta; order Trichoptera; family Brachycentridae; genus Micrasema; species Micrasema minimum. The sequence continues at coordinate 11,747 of JAGVSP010004595.1, forward strand.
ATTCGGGTAGTGTCGAAAAAATTTAATTCATTATTACTCGTAATTAAAAAAGCTTGGCTTCATTACACAATCCCCGTATTGAAGGTCTTATTCTGAACGTGCCGATCACACAAAATGCGGAACAGTTTGCAAAAGGAGCGGGCTTTTGTAATTCACGATTCTAACCTATTTATTAATTAATTGTTAGTTAATTTAGCTAATAATGAAATATGCTATTTGTTTTTTACGTTTTTAAAAGCATTCAATACATAAATATCTACTAAAATGTTTACATAAAAAAACATTAACTGTCAGATCAGCCAAACGTCACACCGACCATTCAATGTTCCATACACTTTTATCTGTACTGTACAGTTTCTTGTACAGTTTGCAAAGTGTCCCGTATAAAGTGCGATTTAGAAGCGTAATAGTTCAAAACACATGCTTACCTATGTATTTTTATAGCAGGTACCTTATATAATATATATTATATTTTAATATTTTAGGCAGGTATATTTTTTTATTTAAAACTAATCTCTATTATTTTTAATCTACCCGGGACCTAGCTGGGTTTGGACCCTTTCCCTAGACTGTTTGAAAGACTATTGAGTCTTTTTTCAATCCAGCGCAACTCTACCGATTTTTTCTACAAGCTAAATCGTGATTTTAAGATGAGCAGTGTGATAGAAATTCGGATGAATTTACGTGATGTACGCGAACAAATTATTTCATAGTCCCTTTTGTATTATAATTGTCATTGCCATCACCCAAACCAACAAGAGTGGGCCCAAATTAACAGTGGTGGAGAAACGTTAGTTATTACCCCGATCATTATTTATTAGTAAGTACTACCACCCGTATGGAGACTGGCATACTGCCTCGCCAGGGCCCCCCACCCCAGACATCCACCCGAGCATCCGCGGTCAGGGTCTTAATGAAGGGACATGGAAGAGAAGGGATCAATTGAGGAGGGTTTAGGGAAAAGAGGGGAGGGGACAGAATGCATGTATGCATCTCACACTATCATCCTATCTGGCAGACACTAGTTCATACATCCCCTGCCGGACCTTATCACAACTGGCTGGCAGCAAGTGGAAAATAAATTATGGAGATTTCATAATATACCCATATATACTTATATTATAAATGCACATTTTTAAGGTAAATTTCTACAACCATCTTCTATTTGGTCAAATTAGAGATTATTTATCAATTTATAAACCTACAAACATCTTTTGTTCCTACAGCAAACTTTGCTGTTTTTAAGTTGCCCCTTTGCATATTCTTAGGCCATCGTATTATGCAGGTAAATATTTTGTAAATGTTTTGATTATTGGCATAACCCGATTTTCCTCGCCACATCTGAGTGGCTGGTTTTTGTAGCACTATTTTCGCTCGTTATAGCTTGCGTAACATTTATCAAGCCGCGATACTGTTATCGACACTCCGATTTTGCAGGATTTGCATTCCAAAAACGTTTGTTAAGCCAGCGAGATTTACATTATTGGGAAACCGGTGACAGTACTCGTCAGGGGAGGGGGAAGAGTGCCCGAGTGGGGGAGGAAGGGCACAGTAATGAGACCAATTTACTTCGTTATTTAATAACAAAAAATCTTTGACATTTAAAGCAATTAATTATTACAGAAACTATACATGTATATATTGAATGAGAGAATTAATTTCTTTTGCATTAATATATATGTAGATTTACCATAGAGGGTTGCTAGTGGCTATTTTTGCATTTTTCGGGATGGAATTAAGTCCATTTAATGCACTGATAAATATCATCATTCTGCTCCACGGATTGTTGAACAAACAATAATTATTATCTGTATTTCAAATTTCATGTTAATACATTTAAACTGTGGCTACATGACATATAATAATTAGGGGTAGCACGCTTCGAAAGAGAATTTCAAAGAAGTGACATTCCATAATTGAAAAATACTACCGTGGCTAGTGACGGCTAGTGACCCACTGCGTCACTCACTACTTCATCGCTAGGCATCTACGTCACCACTAGACATCTAAGTCACGCGTTTCAAAGTGTGAGTGTACGCTGGAGTCTTTAGGCGGTGGAATTTGATAAGTGGTGTTATGAAATTAACCCTATGAAGCGTCTAATTTTAGATAAATAATAAATAATATAATAAGAAATAATATGCACGTGTGTATAGCATAAGCCTTAGCTTCAGCTCGTTGCAATAATAAAAGACCAATCAATTTTAATTTTAATTTTATTTATTTAGGAATGAAGCGATGATTTAAATGTTAGCATTTTAAACCATGTTTAAAATTAGATATTATTGGTATCCCGACAGAGAAACTCTGGAAACGAGTGTTGATTATCTAGGCGTTTACAGGGATTATGACCTGTCATTGGATTCATTGGTTAAGTGGCCACTTGATGTATTACAACATTCCCCATTCCGCCCATCATCTGATAACCATATATGACAAATTTTGAAACTCACTAATATATTGAACTCGCGTTCGTAATATCACATTACAAGTGAATTTCTCACTGGTGACATCTGTTGAAAAGATTGTTAAGCATTTTTTGCAATCAATCTTTATTGTTGTAGGTAGGGCTCATCCGAACTTAATTACTTACTAGAAGACGCCTGAAGATGTCTCTCCAATTTTTATTTGTTTAAAATGCTTAACATTTTTACGTTTTAAGTAAAAATAATGTTTGTACTCTAGCGATGAGAAAAGTACCTACAAATTTAAAATCAGACCGTGGCGCATTGTGTCTGTAAATTTTAAAAAATACGATTTCGCCGGCAAGATTAATGTAGGCATTGAAAGCACGTGAAATTTTAGAAAATTATCGCACCAGTTTTTGTTTTATTGTCCTACATTCCTATTTATAACAATTAAATTCGGAGTCCTCACAATTTGGCGGCAAGAAATGCGCACTTTCGACGTCTTGTAACGTAGAAGGTCAAAATATTTCTCCCGGTTATTGTCCGAGCGTGTTCGGTGTAGCTCGGCTCGTTCGTTCGTCTCGCGTCTCCCGCGTGACGTCATTTCTTCCGACACACAGTGCTGTTTTAATATCAAACGGGGGAACTTACAGAATAATTTTCAACAGGGTCGAAGCAGCGGAAGGAGAGTTGAGCATCTCAGCTGGCGACTATCTGCTGGTGTGGGGGAATGGGCCGGAGCCCGGCAGCAGCTTCCTGGACGCGGAGCTCCTGGACGGCAGGAGAGGACTAGTACCAGCTCACTTCGTCCAGAGGCTGGTTGGAGACGACCTCCTGGAATTCCATCAGGTATTTTAAAGATCGACTCGCTTGAGAACAGAAAAATTTAAAAAAGCTAATGGGGCGGATGCCGAAACCGTAGGCGTTGTGTAGAATATTGTTTAAAATATACTATTTCACGTCGGTGAAGAATTTTATGTACTGGTTAATCATAGAATCCAAACACAATACAATTCTAAAAAACTTAATTTAACAGTGAATAAAAGTGATAATAGTAGTAGTAGTAATAGTAAAAGTAATATTTTATGCAAATTATTGAGTTAAAAATTTAAAAACTTAACTAATATTATATCAGTTTTCTATTTTTAAAGAGCAACTTCCGTGGCTTTTTTTCTTTCTTTTAATTTTAAAATAAATTTATGCAATCTTATGGTATTTGTACATATTTCAA
>JAGVSP010004596.1:0-15480 GCA_022494985.1 Micrasema minimum
TCAATATTTAAAGCGCCCTTGAGGTATATTTATACGAACTGGCGCTATATAAATTATCTATAATAATAATAACTAACTAACTAACCATCTTGCCATTTTCCAAAATATGTTGGCTGAGAGGATAGAACGCCACACGACTCTTGTTTTCTTCGCATTCATAAATCTTCTTATGCACGCACGACGATTGTTCCGATTTTTCACATAACCATTTTAAACTACTTGTTGTACTTGATCATGCCATGTCTTCTTCGGCCTTGCTTGACTTCTGCACCCAGATAAGTAATAATTACATTATCTTAATAGAATGTAGTAATTTTTTTAATAAATATATCCCTTACGTTATGCGACTGTTAAATTTATAGTAAACTTTTAACAAACCATCATGTTTATATACCTACATCCTACATGTATACAGTATACAACACTTAAAACATATGAAAATTTAAAAAATCGGTAAAAAAGATTTTTTTAAAAACAACATTTTGAGTGTGTCCAAATACTTGTAGACATGATAAATTGTATGATTTTAAAAAATTAAATTAGAATTATGTACAAGTACCTGTACTATTGGGTAAATACTTTTCTTCTCAGAAATCAGCTAATCATGTCTTCAATTTGCTTCTGTTGTCTTTTCGACGAATGTAATACTAGCGTTATTGATTGAAGTTATTACCTTATAGGATATCCAGAATAAGGACAATGAATGGTGGTATTAAAGCCAGCGACTGCTCTGATTGGTCCAACGGCCCTTATAGATGGAGGTCCTGAAACAATTCATTGCGTCATAAAGTGTTGCTCATATACCCTCATATTTACTATGAGAGTGCCAATTAATGTTTAAGTGTGGATTTAACCTTTTCGAACATAATCAAATAAGGGAGATATAAAACGAATACGTATGTAGTAAATATGTATACAGGATACTCATACATAATACAGTTTTATTTGATTTTATTGCATATATATAACATTTAATGAATATGTGATAAAACTTATGATAGGTGTACAAAAATGTCGAAATAAGAGCAGAATGCAAGGTATTATCATTTTTTTTTTTATGGAACTGGGTGTATATTTTTAGACATACATTTTTTGAGATGATTCCATATTTTATTGCCCCCAGTTTGATTAATTCTTTTTTAACTGACGATAAAATGGCATTGTCAAATTTTCCTAATTTTTCATCTTTTAAAAAAATAACAGAAAGTTGGATACATAGTGTAATGGTAGAATCATTCTTACTATAAAGACCATAACAATAACATAATCTCCGTTATTTTTTATTTTATATTTTATAATTATTATTTCCCTTCTTCTTCTTCTTGTATAAATATATGAATATCTTGTATTTTTTTAATTAACTTTTTCTCTTTTGCCTCGTGCATGCTGCTTGAAAGAGTGTGTACACATTCACATTGACTTTCACAGTATACTCACGAACAGGCTATGCCTTGGTGGGATTTTTGTTTATTTTTTCTAATGTATATGTGATTTTATGTATTTCTTTGCAAACAAATTTTTTTCTTTTGAAAATTTTTTTTTTATTTTTTTATTTTAATATTCATATTTTTTCTTCCACTGCCCAACCAATTAATATCCCAAAGAGACTCATCCTTTAATTGTGCAAAATTGAGCACAATTATACATGCTCACATTAGTCCTCATTTTATTAAGCTTAATCGCTAAAAAAAAAAACCAGACGTAATTCACGTAGATACACCTACATTTATATCTTTTTCGCATGACTCAAAACTACCCTAGAAAGGTCAAACTTCTCATTTTAGAGAACGCGTAATAATTATTTACACGGCAAGTAAACAGCCATGTTAAACACAATACAGGAGATGTAATAAAAGGATTTATTAACTCTAAAATTTGACATGGCCATCTCCATCGAAAACAGAAAGAAACAATTTTGTTTTTGCACGTACATATACAGCCTACATACTTAGGTAGATATTGAGATATTTGGTCAACAAATTAAATTAATTACAAATTACTTAACGGGCTTGAACTGAAGCGGGACTGACAGTCCTAACTTCATGGAATAAACAATACACACTCCACTTGGTGTAGGTATTATAATGTAGCACCATATTCCCTACTAGGTTTTGGATTAAAGAAAAGAACGAAACCTATCTAGTTGGTTTACTTTGTTCATAATTAGTAACATTTTGTTACAATGAAAAGCAACAGCAGTTTCAAGGCATTTTCAACAGACGATGATAACTTTTAATGTTAAATTACAATATTTTAAATTTTAACGCAGTTTTATCGTCTGTGTTTTTCGAAAAACTGCCAATTTCTCATTTAGCTGAAATCCTTAGAACGATATTACAAAAAGTATACCATTAGTCATAACGGTCACCATCAGATGAACATAGCGATTATACTACCAACCACATCAAGTAGCGATTTCCTGAAAATACCATCAACTGTTTTTCAAAGAACACCGAACATATGAAGTTTTATATTATATAAACTAATCTCAAAATCTACCCGTAAATGTTAACAATGGAGATGGCTACGTATGAAATTCAACGTAACATAAAATTCAGACTATCGGGCTTACGTATAAAGATCGTATTTTACACGGTCATTAAACATTGAGACCCAAATTACGTTACGCCGTAACAATTCCTTTTCAGCTTGTGTGAGTTCCCGTTTCCACCCCTGTTAACTCACTGCCCGACCTATGGTAATTTAATTAGCCCACAACTGGACATCGTTCCGGGGCTTTAATATGCTGGATGCTGGGGGTGCAGTGCGAGAAGGGTCTTAGACCCTGTCTCCCTTAGAATGATTATAAAAACATGTACAGTAAATTTATTTCTTTACCTGAGTGCCAAAAAGCTTTAAAAATCACCGTTTTTCAGGAGACGCTTATTTCATGTTTACCCGCAGTTTCCTGTATTATTCAGTAATTTATTTTTAATATATAGAGTCATGTCGCCAGGTTTATAAAGTATTTATTTAATATTGGGGTGGAGCATATGAAGCACATATCAAACAGCTGAACATTGCTCATAGAAAAATCTTAAAAATATTGCTCCGGAAACCAGCATTCTACTCTACTTCAGATTTATTTAATGAATTCAAGGTGCTGCAAATCTCTGAAATCTATAAAAAAAAAACAATTCTTCAAATTCATAAAGAAATTCTTCCCTCGGAAAGACAATCGGGTAGACTAAGAGTGGGGTGTATCAATGTGCCAAGATGTTTTACCACTGCTGCACAACACCACTACACTCATACAGGGAAAAAATCCTTCAATGGCCTTCCGGAGGGGATAAGATCAGAACTAGAATTTAAAATATTCAAAAAGGCTGTTAAAAATTATATTTCGAATAACGTTTGACTTGTGTTCTTTTAAATAATATGAACTGTTTCTAAGTAAATAATTAATTTTAAAGTCCTCTTATATGTCTTGCATTATGTAATTTAAAAATAATAAAAATAAAAAAAGCAATTTTATTTTAAATACTCCTCCGCCTAACCACGAGTTCTTCTCTTTTAGGTGGAGTAAGCTTAGTATAAATATATATCATGTTGTATAATTCTCTTATTGTAAACTGTTATAAAATGTATTATGTGCTTATTTATAAATAAAGCTATTTAAAAAAAATAAAAATAAATATGAATTTAGTTATGTTGAGTTTTGAATTGTTTTTCCATGATAAATTATTTGGTAACGAATTCTAAGTCCCAGTTAACGACAAAAGTTTTCATTGAAATTCGGAACGTAAACAATACATCATTTAAAAATATTATTATAACACCACCTGCTTTGTAACTTTGTTACTCCAGCGCCAAACTTAACTCAGGCAGGAGACTTTGTAAGAAGTTAAGAATTTTAGCCCTTAGAAATATAGGTATAACAAACATTTAAGAGATTGAATATTGGTTAAATTTAATGACTGAAGATATGATGGCGACTGACTTAATTTTTCATTACTAAGTTCCAATAAGTAATAGTTTTATGCGGTATTTTTTTAATAATTCAGAGACAGAGCACAGAAAACTTTTTAGCTAACAACTACAGTCACTTTAAGAACTTTCGGTAAGCTGGTGTTGATTTAGGCTTATGACTCGCTTTTCCTTAACGGTAATCATAATCAAAAGAACATTTTTTGCATTACTGCTGCAACTACATTCTCAAGTGCTTATGTAGACCATTGCAAGTCAAAAGCTTACAGACACAATGTTACCTCCAAAAGCTTAAGAGAAAAAAGGTGCTTTGTAGGTAGTAAGTGTTAAGTGGTAAAGTTCACGGCATAAATCCGATCTCCAGACAGCTTCATACTTTTGAAAGCTGCGCTTGCTAATCCTAGTTGAACATTTTCAGCTTCAAGTAATTTAGATAGGTATCTCCCTAAGCCCCTGACCCTTGCAGTAAGTCATGGGAGTTTGTGCATTTTGGCGCTAGTTTTAAACGAAACGCGAATTATTCTTGTGACGGTTTTTAATTCCATATGTTGTCATGCATAGCGTGTTAAAATATTACACATGCATACGAGAATCGAAAATAATAATATATTACTGACTTAGCTTTACAGTGTTCAAGAATACGAAAAACCAGTTTTCTGCCTCTCAATAAAATATTTTACTAATTGGGTTTTTCCGGATTTTTAATTTTTGATTTAAAAAAATTGATTGAAAAATTACTATATCAAGGGAATTTCTCAAAATTTTTACGATGTCATATGAATTTTTTAGCGTGGTTTGAAATAGCTCTTTTTCAAATCGTTTGCAATATTCTCCATTTGGCGCGCATGCGGTGTGACGTCACAGCAATATAGGCGCTCACTACGGAATGAATTTCACGCCCTTTCACGGTAGACGGGTATGACGTCATTAACCAATAACGGGCGTTTAAAATCATTCGTATTTTCGTGTTTTTAAAAAACATAAATTTATAAATGAAACAAAAATTTTTGATCATTGTGTTTTATATCGTTGGAATTGTATAAATTTACTTTAAATTTTTATAACGTTTTCAAGGATATTCATGCTATCGGGAAGCTATTGTTGAATATTTTTTTGGAAAATAATACTATTAGTCACATGTATAATAGTATAAAATGCGATAAGAAAATAAGCTTTAGACAATGCAACTTGTATTTGTTAACTCGATGTGTCATTTTAGTTAAATATGAAGCCAGATACCATTCCGTAATTACCAGAGTTCATCTTACGGTACAATGTTTGCTGCAGTGAAAATAGGTGTAAAAATTACCATATATATTAAGTCTGGCAGTATGGGAGACCTCCCCCAGAGAATTGGTGGCTATACACGTGTATAGTCCACCGTCTTCAGTTCGGACTGACGAGATGTTCAGGTGGCCGACCATGTCCCCGTTCTTGGTCATGTACTCCCCCACAAAATACCTGAAAAGTAAACAAGTCAGTTCGGACTGATAATATGTTAAATACCCGTAATTTTGAAACCCATCCAAAATCAAATGAAAATATGGTGACATCCACACTAATCAATACAACGAAATAAATCATGGTGAAGGCACTAATTTGGTGACTATAGAATCTCGGGTAATTAGTGAATTAGATGTTAGTATAGGTATAGTGTGAAATGCTTAAACTTGCGGTAAATAATATAAACGGTATTGTTTTAAGCCGTATTACATTGCTTTTGCTCGGAACAATCGTATTGGAGTGTGTCATATTTAAATTTCGCGATAAACGTCCCTTTTTTTTAATATTTTTTATTCACAGGAAAACCAACAGTCAAATATAATCATTAAAATAACATAAAAACAAAACAGAGTAGACCAATTACAGGTTTTCACAAGTAGTAACAACAAAGATAAAAAAGAAAGAAAAATATTCTCATCGTAAGATTATTCTCGGAAAAATTATAGAAAAAAAAATGCTAACTCAACAACTGTGATTTCACTCGAATAGCAAACGCCGCACATCACCATCTTTTCCCATTAGTTCGAGTAGGGTTTTTTAACTCAATATTTTTCCCTACGATCAATCACATAGGTACTCTAAGTGTATAACAATGTAAAACATTTAACGTCAGTGTTACAAGAGAGCAAATGCGCATAGCGCAAACTCCTAAGTAGAATCAGTGGCTCTCAGGAAGGGAAAGTAAGTAGGGAAAAAATGCAACATTTTTCTTCCTTCTGCTACATCCACAACTGCTCATTCAAGAAAATGCGATTAAGAAGAAAGAGAAGATCCACTTTTAGGAGATACGATTTTTTTAAAATTGTATCAAATCGTTTTGAGCCTCGAAATCAAATTATACCACTGAATGTTACTATTCAAAAATATTTGCTTACCTATGGGAAGGAGAGATCTCAGACAACGGCTGTCCGTCAAGGTGCCACTCGAACCTGGGGGACGGCGCTCCGGCAGCGGAGCACCGCAGGGACACCGCGGGGCCCCCTCGGAGGGCCTGCTCTATAAAAGTGTACTGGAGTTCAGGAGCAGTGTCTGAAAAAAACAGAAACATATTTGATATTATTGATATTCCAACAGAGACAGAGAAACTCTGGAAACGAATGTGGGTTATCTAGGCGCTTACAGGGCTTATGACCTGTCATTGGCTGGGTTAAGTGTTACAACATTCCCCATTCCGCCCATCATCTGAAAACCATGTATGACAAATTTTTGAAACTTATTTATTTAGAAACATATAGTACCTATATTAGTATGATGGAAGAATTTACTGAGACCTTTGGTCCAACGACAGCTGTTATTAAGTTCAAGAAACTGTCTGTTGCACATAGATGAGCGTTATTTAATTATATTTTTATTGTACAAAATAAGTGTTAAGTTTTTCTCAGCTGCTACCCGACCAATAATCAAAAGTTAACCCCTCACTACAACCCCACACGTTAAACAGTTTACGAGTTTAGTTTTTCGAATATAATTAAATTATATAAATAAAACTATTTTATTCACCCCCCTTTACGTTTTGTATTAAAAACTTATATTTTTAATAGTCTGAACTTTAAGCAAAAATATTTATTTACCACTTTTTTTTGAATATTTTTATACGATAAACAAAAGAAATAACGAATTATGATTAAATAAAACACTGTTATGTGTTACTATTGGTTTATTCTATAAAAATAGAATTTACCTACACTACCTGGTTTCGGGAGTAACGTTCTCCCATCGACTGGTGAAAAGACACTCTTTGTCTTTTGTCTTTGTCTGTGTCTTTTCACCAGTCGATGGGAGAAACGTTACTCCCGAAACCAGGTAGTGTAGGTAAATTCTTTTTTTTATAGAATAAACCAATAGTAACACATAACAGTGTTTTATTTAATCATAATTCATTATGAAGTGTTACAAAGTGAATGCCGAATCAATCAACAAAAAAAGAAATAACAGCTTTCCGACACTTAAAATAAAAATATTCAAATATAACCTACGTTATTTGTTAGCTTGAACAAATTTTCTTATAGAAAAGCAAAGACAAAAATTCCGATAATAATTTCCAAGGCGAGAAATGGACTCCTTAATATATTCATTTTATTTTATTTGTCACAAAAAATGAGAAAAATCTGTGATTCTCAACATTTATGTAAGCACCTTTCAGCGGCGGATCTGAATAACGGAATTTTTATTTTATTAAATTTGTTTGGTTGTACATTTTACTTAGCTATAAAAATTATTTCATACTACTAATACTACTACTTTTCCCCATCCGCAACTAATAGTGCATAGGTCAATGCATCGTTACACCAAGTGCAGGATCATTTTATTTTAGAATACAAACTCTGTTGGCTAATGTACAAAGCCATGCATGATGCCGCTCCAGAGTATTTAAAAGAGCTTTGCATTCCAGATGAACTAGCTGAAAGACGTCTCACACTTCGATCAGCTACATCTACAGCTGTAGGCAGGGTTTTAGTAACGATCCGTAATCGGCGCACAGGGTTTGGAGAGCGCGCTTTTGCGGTTGCGGGCCCTGTGGCTTGGAATGCTCTCCCACCAGAGGTGCGCAACTGTGAGAGTGAAGTGATGTTTCGAAGGAAACTTAAGACCTATATGTTCTCAAAATCTTTTGATTAATTTTTATAATGGTATTTTCTACTCAGAAATTGAGTTTTCACTCACCTTAAATTTCCCGAGCCTTTAAATTCAATATTTAAAGCGCCCTTGAAGTATATTTATACGAAAACGGCGCTATATAAATTATCCATAATAATAATTACACGAAGTTGAGATCATCAGTCATACGCTCCAGTACCAGTCCAAGGTATCACGCATGATATCAGTTTCATACAGCTAGTATAATACGTTTTTTCTAAATATTTCATTTGAAATTATAAACTTCTTTTAATATTTTTACACGGCATTTGATACTTAAAATATATAAAAAAGAATTTTTTTTTTTGCTAAACTTAAACTCTTCAAACATTTAATTTCATCAAGTAATAAAAAGTTTATAAAAATAGACAGGCTTGACGATGTAAGAAAAAGTAATATGGGTCAGAAAAAATAATCTGGGCGTCTACAGAGGATACGTATGATCTGTCATTTCTAGGTTAGTTATAAAAAATCTAATGAAAATTGTACCAAGAACATATGAATATGGAGCAACGTAGGTGTTGGGTTGAAAGATGAAATAAAAAAACTCAAATGATAACTATAAACCATGAAGTTTCAGATCTGACAGTATATTTAGGATATGCGAATAAATTATATTATTACGGCGAGTGATAATGTTTTTTTTCGGAGCCTTGAAAGATTGGGAACTCTGGGACTAGAGACTAATCCAATGAAGAAAACTATCATAGTACTTTCTTTACCCTTTTTTATCGTGTTATTTTCATCTATTCCCTTCTCGTTTCATTTCATTTGGTTAGTATTTGTTTTTGAACTGGCCGATAAAGTCACATATTGCAGTAACATTTCTGAGTTTAGTGTTTATGCATAGTGGGCATTTATTTTTTGATGGCGATTTATATCTTAGATAGGATATCTTTTTCCAGATATTGTTATCATTATTACGTCCCTAATTAATTTTTTTAAGTTATCCGCCTCAAAGCATAGTGGTAGCGTATTTGGCTACCATGCATGAGGTCGCAGGTTCAATATGAAATATTTATTTACATGTGATTTTGATATCAATATTTCATGTGTTATCCTTGGACTGGTTCTGAGCGTAAGACCGATCATCTTACCTTCATGTAATAACATTTTCATGATACACAGCACTTGGTTTACCAATGCAGTGCCCTATGCACCAGTAGGTCCGGATAAGGGAAAGTAGTAAGTAATAATTTTTTTAATATCGTAATCGCCATTTTTCGCCAAAACAGGTCGCGTTAGGATGCGTCTATTATTTAAAGGCATTTTAACCAAGTTTTCATGTAAATAGTTCCTAAAATAGAAAAAAGTACATAGCCACTTCTCTGGTTCTACGCATCAACTATAAAATGTTCAGTACGACCCTTTTTGAGCGCTTAGGAGACGGGTGCTTCAATCCGGGTCAATCCGTTTTTATACGTTCCGTTTTTAAATATGTTTTTACGAGGAATCTCTTGAATTTTATTATTTTTGTTTTCACAGACATTTCCCTATTGTATATCTTATTAAGAAGGTTGATGTTAAGATGAAAGTTAACTTGATATTTTAGAACATTTCACAATAAGAAGTTTATATATGCCACGTCTTTTAAGATAAAAAAATCAGGTTGCATAAACAAAATATATTCGGCGGCAGAATGCAAGTAACGCCATAACAGCAGTACATATTAAAATTTACCGGATTTGTATGATTCAATATTATATACTAGATAAACATACAAAATTTAAAAAATTACTCCCTAGATAACGCCTAGATATCCATATTTCCTTCCAAACTTCTCGTCTTTGTTGAGGTGATAATAGTAATTGAATGAAAGCTAAAGCCCTTCATGGGTAAAATCCAGTTTTTGTCTTCAAGTATTTAGACACTTAAATTGTTATTGATATTCCAACAAATGTGGATTATCTAGGCGTTTACAGGGCTTATGACCTGTCATTGGCTGGGTTAAGTGGCCACTTGATGTATAACAACATTCCCCATTCCGCCCATCAGCTGATAACCATACACGACAAATTTCGTAACATCTATTACTACGAATTATCCTGTCACGTTTCCCTTTACAAATGTTTTTCTCACTAGTGACATCTGTTGAGAAGATTGTAAAGCATTTTTGGCAGTTGTTTAGAAAAAGTAATGTTTTTTAAAAAGCAGATTTTTTCTGTAATTTGCCGTATTTATTAACTTCAATGAAATAAATCTATTTAAATCCGTTTATTGTTTTATAGGTACTAAGCTAACACTGCCTGTTTAATCCTAATCCAGTTAGTTATTTAATAATTGTACAAACAAGACGGTCCTGAATGGTCTTATTATACTGGCTGCCAAAACAGGAACGGTTTTACACGCAACGTAAACAAATAACACCATTTACTGAAATGTGGTTATGAACTATTGTTCTTAATGGTACAGTAAAACCTAGATAAAATTGACGAAACATCTCGTTACAAATGTCGTCCAATCTCTGACTAGAAAATACGATTTTTCATACATTTTCAGGCCTCACCTTCCCCAAATGATCTCACCTGCCAAAGATAAAAAATGAACTTGAGCTTATGCAGGTAATAAATAAATTATTAAGTGGTTTTTATTCATTGCTGATTATTGCGATTCAAAAAGAACTAAATTCCTCAAACTTCATCACACAAAATTCTATACTCAGACATCAGCCCTGAAGATGGACACTGCGATGTGCGTCGAAACGTCAGTAACACAACGCCAACAAACCGGCATAATAACCCAGAAAAAAAATATATGCATTTAAAAAGAACCCCGTCGTGACGGTTTTTTGGAGTACTCATCTTGTTGGAGTACGTCCTACCTCAATCTGTCTTAACCAGCTATGTCGATATTATCTACCGCTGTTTCTTTTAAAGACATGTTAAGAATAGGATGAAATCGTTAAAAACTTAAATGAATTCACATAAAAATAAATCAGCAGTGGAGCCCGTTCGTAAAAATACCATTGTATCAAACTGTGTATTTGTAAGTTGAATTAGCGTAACAGTACGTTATCTTAAGTAATTTAACCCTTAAAGTACTGTGTTTGAAAGGATCCGGTTATGTAACCTCGGGTTACCCATACAAAATGTTGATTAATGACTTTTACAACTTTTTTTTCAAAAATATTTTTTCATCAGTGTGTAGTTAGTATCTTTGTCTGTCAGAATAACTCATTTTCTTATTTTTTCAAAGCTGAAAAACGCATTTTAAAAAAATCATAAAGTCCTCTGTTCACTGCAAAATACACGATGTTCGTACAGAATTTCTGAAACATGCAGATTAAAAATATTTTGTAAGTAATAACCTACAATTCTTTTATGGGTTAAATATTTATTTTCCGGTGTGAAAAGGTTTGATTGGAGATTAACAAAAATGCCAGTGTTATATTTTGATTATATACGGAGATATTCATTTTTTAGTGAGATTTAGCAACGCGGGTTACATCTCCGCAAGGCGAGGGTTGATAACAAACTTTTTGGTTTTCAAGGAAACATTCTTACCCTGTGATAAAATATGTAAAAGTGCGTTATTTTGAGGTGTTACTGTACTAAAATTTAATATAATTCTGTCATAAAGAAAATAATGTACCCACGTAATTTCTCTTTCAACAATAAACACAGGAAGTGCTGTATTTAATATTCGTGTATTGATGTAGAAAAGGCATGATTTATTCGGGTGGACATTGTGAACTGTGTATACTCTGAACTGGGGACCGCATAGCGCAAGCGGAAACACGTTCAAACTTCCGGCCTGGGTATAATATATCTCCCAGTACTTACGTTTCCGTCATCCTCACCTAGATGGCAGTAGTGTGCGGAAATACAAAAAGCCATGCTTTACGATTTTCCAACCCTTCACACAAAAAAATAAATTCAGAGTTATATCTTTACCCTGTCACGTTCTGGAAAGTTCTCTCAATACAGCTAATGAATTATTAATGAAACATTTGACAAGTCTGCCTTCATGGCCTGTATGAAATTTACAGCTTATCTTAGATGCGGAAGTCGTAGCCGTTCGTATGCTGGTTTCTTATATTCAAAACTTTTGTCGTAATTATCAAAACTTCAGATGAAATATTTTTTCCTTTTGCAAAACAATTTCAAAGAACGTGAATTACATTCCAGTTTTTTTATGGAGAGTTTTTTACAATTAATGATTTATTCAAATAAAGAACCTCATTTTAAAATAGATTCAATAGAATGAGTTTTCAGTGTTTTTTTAAGCCAATTAACGGGCTAATAAAAGCCCTTATAAATTGGCATTTAATGCGTAATTTATTACAAGATATTAAGAGATAAAGCAGTGTTGCGTTGTATTTACACGCATTGTAACGTTGATGATGGGAGGCTTACCTGATTTGCTCATCATCCTCAGACGCTCACCTGCATAGCTCAATCAGTTAACAAGAGACTCACAAAAATTTATAGAAGTTAGCAAGAATTGTAATACCACAGAGTTCAGAATATAAATAAAACAAGGATGCAGAATTTCAGTGTGTGTAATGAAAAATAAGTAAGTTTACAAGGTTATGATAATGTGCTAGGCACGGTAAGTATATAGGTTATAATTTTGACAATATATATTAAAGAGATAATTACAAAAATATGTTGCAAACTTAAATAATGAATCCATCCATCGAATCATTCATACTGGAATTTACTAATAAAATGTTTTACCGTCGAAGATTAAAGAAAATGCAGTCTAGTATTGAGATGAATGAAGTAAATTGGAGGTTAAGAATTTTCATTTTACGTAGTGGTGAAATTTTGAAGAGAGGTGAAGAATCCATGTATCGTAAGTGTGCATTGTCCACATCAGGACATGCACGAGGTGAAGCTTTGTAAATCAGTCTTTTGAAGCATCAATGTAAGTATAACCTCACACGTGGTCCGGAAATTTCACGTGTGAGAGATGACAGATATAGGATAATATCTGCATTATGTAATGTACCGGTCAGCGTGTGACACTCGGTAACTAGCTCCTAGACAGCGATCCGTGTCTAGGCCATTTTAAATTATAATATTATGTCAATACATATTTGGAGTAGGGAAGTATATAAAGGAGGGAATTAGACGATTTCGCCATAATTCCCTAGGTTTTTATGTCGGGACGGCATGTACAAAAAATAGAGACATCCGAACGCCATGACAATTGCTTTGGAAGGGAATCATAGACCAAAATCTCCGAGCGAGATTTCATTTACCATAGAGCAGATTCTTTGGCAATGAAATAAGGCGGAATAACGGGGTCAAAAGTTAAATTTCTATTTTTAATAAGTTAAAAGAGAGTTAGGAGTGTCATTCTCACGATTGGCGTGAGAATAACATGACAGCATTTATATTAAAAATAAATAATAAAAACTCAATATGAGTTCTGAAAAAAATGCATAAAAAAAACACATATTGTGATTGAAATATCCAATTTAGTTCATGTATTATAAGTACTACTACTACTAATTTCCCTTACCCACACCCAATGGTACATATTGTACAGCAGCGATACACCGAGTGCAACGAGTCATGATCATAAAAAAAATTAACAGGTGTAAAATAAAGCAACTAAAATTTTAAAAGTACCTTTTTTATGCATAACAAGAAAAAAATTGATGTGGGGATTGAATATTATTGTATATCTTATTTCTAGATAAAGTGAATACCTAAATAATTTACCTTATCAAATAAAAAATAAAGGCTTAAATTATTTGTTGATTTCTTAAAAGATAAAATCTTCTTCGACGAATCCTCTCCGGGAAGGGAAAAGGTAGGAGATTATTGAACTCAAATATTTTCCGCTCTGTTTCGCAATCTAATAAAAAATATTTTGATCCATTTATCCCTCGGTATCAAGTAACATAAACATAGAATTATATCAATAGGTTGTTTGTAGGCATCTCGTAGAAAACCTCTATTAGATTGGATACAATAAAGAAAATAATCAGCTTCACTTGTTTATTTTGAAGATAAATAAAATTGTAAAAAAATACGGATTTGCTGTTTAATCCCATCGGTAAGTCCTTTCGAAATTTTTATGTTTTCCATACACTGTTATCTACTTTCATCCGGCGTAGGCGTTTCGGCTGGCTGTGCCATATACTACGTATGCTCCATGCTTGCTTATTTTACAAAGCATCAGGTTCTCGGCGTCCTGGACGTCCGCTGTTGACAATCCGTCGGCAGTTTTGCGTCA
The DNA here is from genome assembly GCA_022494985.1 of Micrasema minimum. NCBI lineage: Eukaryota > Metazoa > Arthropoda > Insecta > Trichoptera > Brachycentridae > Micrasema > Micrasema minimum. Next base: position 14,257 of record JAGVSP010004596.1, read on the forward strand.
GACCCGCGGGACGTAGATCTGACTTGGGAGACTGCGAGGAAACTGGCGGCCGATCGCTTGGCTTGGATGCAGTTTGTGGAATCCATATGCTCCATATATAAGGAGCGGATATGGTATGATGATGATGATAACACACACTGTTTTTATTTACCTACTTTCTTAACTTTCATTATTAACCATGTCATTACAAATTCACTTGGATATTTCGTATGTATGGCTATTTATGAATATAATAAACCTTTTTTTTATTAACCTATTATGAAAAGTTTCCTATTCTTCAGGGATGTCAGGTATGCCAACTTTGTATTCCAAATGTCCACGCGATCAACCGATTACCTAATCTTACCGTCTCGTCAAACTGTTTATAAACATATTTTATTGGTACCGAACTCCTAATTTTAATGGTCAATTTCTGCAACTTTTAGTCAACATTTCAGATTTTTGATAACATAGCAAGTGAAATTTTTATACTTCAAATCGCGTCGCGATCACCTGGACAGGTTAGTTAGCCATCCGTGCGTTACAAACCTTATTTAGTGTTGTGTTCACTGTTAGGTATAAGAAATAAAACATTTTTCTGTATCACTGTGAGTAGATTTGAATTCAATTTTACAAAACTTTTATGAAAGTTATGTTTTTTTGTTAGTTTTATTGTTTATTCGTTTCAAACCTGTTTTTTACTTTATGTTAAGTGATATTTTAAACGCTAAATGTTTTATCACTTCGATCTTCAACGCCAAGTTAGGAAGCTTTGAAGCTCTAAATCGGATTGAAAGTTATAACCACTTGGCTTCGAGTAAAGCACTCCCATAGACAGCATGAAAAGCTCGAGCTAGTTTGTATCGTAAATAAAGAGAAAACACTATAATACTTGAACTATGTACACGGCTTTCTTGTGGAAGCTGAACTATCAACAATTTAGAAATATATATCCACACCCCTTCAAGGACAATTGCTGAGTGAGGCAAGGGGCATGAAAACAGTTGATTTTGCTTTATTGGTGTGGACTAAATATCTGTATACACCGAGGACATATATTTACGCAATAGGTATTTGCCTATTTTACGTTGGTAGGGCAACGGAGACAGCAAAGGGTGGTACGAATGCCTTTGTTCTCCCGAAGGCGGATATATTTTTTATCTTTGTATAAATAATTTACATGTCTATCTGAAATCAGTTAATGTTTCTGTTTACTGTGAAGAAGAGCATCGTATATTTCATTTT
>JAGVSP010004597.1:0-15396 GCA_022494985.1 Micrasema minimum
TCCAATATTTATTTAAATTGAAATTTATGTTAGAAGCACTCACTTTGTAGTTATTCATTCAAATAGTTTAAATATAAACCATTTAATCAATAAATATTTTATAGTCGGGGCACGCCTATGGGTGGTTGTTTCTGGGACACTTGGCTATTTTCAGAAGTCCTGAAAACCTGAAATAATAAGGACTATTATTTATTAATGGTCAGAACTTTAAATATACAGTACGTGTTTGAAATATGGCCATGATTGTGCCTCAGGCTGTAGTATTATTTTATTGCAAGGAAAGTTTAAGGCTTCTAATGATTTATTTGAAGTCACGCGAATAATGAAAATTATTGTTAGGGCCATTTATCACAAACAGTCAAAGGAAATTCTCAGTAAGTACAACATTTTTGTAGTAAACATTTAAGGGAGATTATCATGAAGTAATCGTATGTAATCGCAAAATATGTTTTTTTATTTTTTTTTAGAAATATTAATCATCGTCATCATCATACCATATCCGCTCCCTATGTGGAGCATATGGAATCCACAAACTGCCTCCAGGCCAAGCGATCGGCCGCCAGCTCCCGTGCATCCTCCCAAGTCAAGTCCACGTCCCGCAAACTGCCGATGAATTGTCAACAGTGGACGACCAGAACGCCGAGAACCTGATGCCTTGTAAAATAGGCAAGCATGGTTAAGACTCTCGGGAGGCATACGTAGTATATGGCCTAGCCAGCCGATCTGTTAAGTCAAACCACCGCACACCTAAAATTCTTCTAAGACACCTATTCTCAAAACTCAGAAGTCTACTATCTTGGGCCCTGGTTAGGTGCCACGATTCGCAGCCATAGAACAGGTGTGATGCAGGAGTTGTAAATGCGGCCTTTTGTTTTAACCGAGTAAACATCTGATTTCCAGACAGTTTTCATACTGTTGAATGCGGCGCCCGCTACTCCAAGCCGCACTATTTCTGAACTCTGCCGTTTTCTGTCATGTACGCTCCCATAAAAAATACTACCGTGTCGGAGGTGTCTAGTTAACCACTACGTCACTCACAACGTCGTCAATAGGCATCTACGTTATCACTAGACATATCCGTCACACGTTTCGTGTATTGGCTTAAGTGCTGGAGACTTTAGACGGTGGAATTAAGTGGTGTTTTGAAATTAACCCTACGAAGCGAATATTTTTGGAAAATTTGTTTGGATACGCCCCTTCTAGTGTATTCTTGTTCGAAGAATGCAATCTACTCCGTTCAAACATATTTTATTAAGGTATATTGACTGATCAATGAAGAACGAAATGGAATCCAAGTACCTTGTTTTCGATACTTCTTATAAACACATGTAAATGTATCTTTTTGTTACATTATCAAACCTTTAAATGTTTGTTGTTAAGGGTTGTACGTGTATAAACACCAACCCTTTACAGTTTTACAAAGGACCTAATTGCTACTAAATATAAACAAACCACAGGTATTCATTTAAGTAGTTTAATATCAAAACTCCCATTTTTTTTACATTTAAAAATTCTTTTTAACAACACAGGCTTGAAAGTTTGTCAATTTTACAAAGCAATTTTATTACAGAAATTAATTTTTATTTCGTATTGAATATTTGCTATTCGTCAATTTTTTTTTTTTTTAAGATAAGTAATCTTAAATTTGTAACTAGGTAATTTTTTTAAGGTGCTTTCTGCCTTCAGTATCAACGGACAAAAAAACATAATAATAAATAAATATAATTCATTATTAATAATACCTTTACAAAAATTATTTTTTATTATAAAAAAAATTCATTCGCTATACTACATTAAAAGAAAATATAATATCAAAAATTATTTTTATTAATTCTGAGTGTTTATTGTGTATGTTTTATTAATGATATTGCATTCATGTAACGAATCATTAAGATTCACTGCACTTGGTGCACTAATGCAGTGCCCTATGCACCATAGCATGCGGAAAAGGGGGAGTAGTTCATTACGTTTTCCCCTATTATTGGGCCACCTGTTGAGGTGCTTAAAAATAAAACAATTGAAATATATTAATTTTCAAAAATTTTTGCTTTCATCAATAAAATCAAACACTTTCATCAACTACATTTTAAATGTGTCTTTTGCTATCAAATTCTAAATTAATGAGAATTTTTTAATTTGTTTCTAAAAAAGCAATTTCAGTATTTAGGAAAAAAAAATTGAGCCAAATATGGGTAGTATTTTTTTTTAATGTATATTTTTTGGACTATCCGTGTTTTGGATATGGTTGACTGAATCGTTGTCTAAAAGACCATTATTCAGCGTAAATCAATAGAACCATGAATGCTTCTAAGGCTTTCAAAGTTGTATAAGGATATTGGAGGCTTCTCAGGTACACCGATATAGCCTTTTAATTTTTAGCCACTGAAGAAGATAAAAAAAACTCACGGTGCTACAAAACAAGGCAATGCGAATAATATTACAAAGAAATAGATATACCAGGATAAGATCCATGTTAAAAGAAACAAATATAATGACAGTCTCACAATTGATATTTATGAATGTAATGGTTTTTGTATATAAAATTATAAACGGGTATTCCTCAAGAGAGTTGACAAAAAAAATTATATATTAATCAAAATCAACATGGCCATGAAACCCGAAATAGAAATAGACTGAGGCTACCGTTTCGTAAAAAATCTAAGTCACAAAATTCGTTGATGCACCGAGCAGTGAAAATGTTTGAAAAAATTTCAGAAGAGATAAAAAAAGAAAAAAAGTGTCTGTATTTAAGTCTAGATTAAGAAAAAATATATCGCAATTAATATGAAATAATTATGTTTTAAGGTTTTTCTATTTGCACAAAATAATAAAGTGTTATATTAGGACATACGTAAATGTACTCTGAAATTCACAAGAATGCACCACAGCCTTCGAACGATCGAAGGCGCTATATACATAATTTACGGTTTCCTTGACTTGGAAATACGTTTAACTATTTTTAGTTTTAATTTACAATAATTGAATGTTACGTGATGTTGTGAATGACAATCGATAAATTGATTAGGGCTCCTTAAGGGGTTGGTTCGTTAGTTTACTACTTCTACTGTTCTCTCTTATCCGCACTAAATGGTGCATAGGGCACTGCATTGGTACACCAAGTGCAGTGTATTCTGATCACTTTATTATTTAGTAACATAGCCACCTTCAACTGCAAGTCGGTCAAACGATCAACCAAAGGCATAAGGGTCATCTGCGAAAAGCTGGACAATGAGGGGAATCCACTGTTTTCTAAAGTAATTTTTTTCTATAAACTTACTATTTAACTAAACAAAAAAAAAATATTTAATATTTTTTTACAAGTTATTGATGAAGATACGATTTTTTAAAGTTGCACATTTCAAATACCGCGCTAAATACCAACTATGTACTAACTGCGTCATTTTTGCAGGAGTGACGTCATAAAACGGGTTGATTAAGGCCATGGTATTTCTCCAGCCAGTAACAAAACTGTCAAAAATCTATGCAAACTGACGCGGGAAGCACAGATAAAATATACCGTCGACTCAACTGTCATATACTGTTAACAGCTGTTCTAGGGAGACTGAATGGCGGCCATTTTTTTTGCAATAGAAGCTTGTAGATTGTATTCCATATTAAAATGCCATGGAACGCGGCTACGGGGGTTTAAAAACGGAAACCGGAAACACTACACTTAGATACAAGGATTGACGTCATTGCTTAAGATTTTGAAATGAATGCTATTTTGAATGTTTTTGGGATATTTCATCCCACTTCAAAATGTTTAAATATTCGCGTCTACACGAAAGCATTTTTAAAATTCGATTCCGGGTAGCAGTGGATTTCCTCATTGTCTACTGCAAGAAACGTGGCTTCTGCCTCATGATCTCAGTTATTTGGACACTATCCACACAGACCTTGTAGCGTTTGGCACATCAGCGGTGGATACTTCGGAGAAAATTCCCATAAGGAGACCATACGGTGTTGTGGCTTTACTTGCGAGACAGAATGTGTTTAGTAATTATTCTTTAATTGATTTTAAAAGTCCAAGGATCATAGGACTTCAAGTACTATGTTAGGGACGGAATGTTTTCATTTTTAATGTGTATATGCCTGTGAATCAACCTGACAATTTGAGAGAATTTACAGGTGTGCTAGGTGAATCCTATTCTGCAATAGAAGAAAGGGATGTCGATCATATCCTTATTTTAGGGGACTTTAATGCAAATCCAAAGGTTATTTGATTTTGTTTTTATATTTTTTCTTGAATTATTGAATGCAGTTGAAATGCGATCTCTTAGGCGAATGTGTGGTAAAACTATGTATTATAGGTGCACTAATGTTGAAATTAGAGCAGAATGCAAGGCTGAGATAAGCATTATCGACAAAAATTAAGAAAGGTCTTTTACGTTGGTTCGGTCATGTAGAGCGAATGGATGATGAAAGAACGGCTAAAAAAAATATATGATGCGACTGTGCCTGGATGTAGAAGTCGAGGAAGGCCGAGAAAGACATGGCATGATCAAGTAAAACAAGCGCTTGAAAGTGGGCATGTAAGAAGTCGGAATAATCGACGTGCGTGCATGCGAAGATGTATGAATGTGGAGGAAGCAAGAGAAGTATGCCAGGACAGAGTGGTGTGGCGTTCTATCCTCTCTGCCTACCCCTTCAGGGAAATGGCGTGATGGTTAGTTAGTTAGTTAGTTAGTTATTTCTTCTTATATTTTTGTTTTTTTTGTTTTTATGTATTACCTACTGTATCAAAGATGACACGAAATAAACTTATACTATTATTATTATTACATGAAGGTAAGTTGATAAGTCTTACGCTTCAGAACAAAAATGGGTGCGTAGGGCACTGAATTGGTACACCAAGTGCGGTGAATCTTGATAATGATTTGTTATACAAAGGTGATCAAAGGTGAATCACCATTGTGGGTGCGGATAAGCGAAATTTAGTATTAGTAGTAGCGGTTTGAAAAGTAACTACAAATTCAAAATCAGATCGTTGTGTCTGCGCCGCCATCTACAGTCGATTTATGAAAAGCTTTCAATTTCGGCTGGTCCCTGATACAAAAGGTTGGTTCGTTTTTCGTAGTTGACTGAGAGGCGATAATATTCATAATGGCCACAGGCATTGCATTAAAATCTTGAGATATTTATATTATTATTATTTAATATTAGGCGAGCAGCTTAAAGCTGATATGCCTAAATCGGACAGTTAGTTAGGTTTAAACTTGTCCAGTCCATTCTTAAACCCGTTCACACTATTCGCAATGACCAGCTCCTGCGGTAGCCCGTTCCAGCTATCTACCACCCTGTTGCTCAGGAAATGCTTTCTTGGGTTCTGATTAAACCGGGTCTTCTCCAGCTTAAGGTTGTGGCCTCGAAGTCGTGCGTTGTTTTTCAGTTTAAAGATTTTTACACAATTTATTACACTTATAGTGACGGGTTCATTATCTTGTATGTTTTCAATTAAATCACCCTTTCCCGTCTTTTCTTCAGTGTTGTGAGACCAAGAGTTTCTAGTCTCTGCTCATACGGAAGTTGTTTTAGCTAGGAGATAACTTAGTGGCCCGTCTTTGGACTCTTTCCTCACATATCGATATCCTTAGCAAAGCAGATATGTATCCGATTGTTTAGCTCAGTGGATAGAGAAGCTGAACGGTGATCAGTAAGACCCAGGTTCAAATCCTGGAGCGAACGGTTATTTAGTTTTCAAGTGATTTGATGAATGCTATCGGTCTCCGTAGCGTAATGGCTAAGACGCAGGACTCGCGATACGGAGGTTCCGGGTTCGATTCCCGGTGATAACACATAAATAAAAAGTTATTCTTTTCAAGCCTGGGTGTTTGTGAAGCTGTTGAGGTGGTGAAATAAAAAAATAAAAATTTATTATTTTTAGCTTTCTCTTGATTTTTAAATAAAAACGTAAAAACGTTTGGCATTTAAATAATCTTTTCATTCATAGATGAATAAAGTAAAAATAATATTTCGACGGTCCCAACGTATACTGTCGAATTTGAAAAAGGGCGATTTTCGATTTATTATTTTAAGCTGCCCAATTTACATAATATTTTCAGGTGGTCAAAAAACCCCAAAATTTAAGAGCAAAAAAAATAAATTGGACAGTTGAATACAATACAACGAAAATCGATTTTTTTCAGATTCGACAGTATACGTTGGGACCGTCGATTTATTTAAGGTTTTTTTAAAGTCAGCCTCTTAATTACTGAAATGACATGTATGCAAAACCTTATATCAAATTACCCACGGCCCTTTCACGTCAATTTCTTGACTTCCTGTTATTTATTTATAGGAAAAGGTATTACGTGCTCTCACCCTAAACAATTTAAGTTAAGTTTCGTTGTAGGAAATGAATTTAAAAGCGCTTAAAAGTAATTAAAAGGTTTCTCTAGAAGTGTTTGAAGAATAGAAAAGGAGGAAATTGCCAGAGTTGGAACTGGAGTTCTTCAAGGCTGATGATTTTTACATTATTCAGCGGAAAACAAGAACTTATTGTTGACTTTAATACTTTACTGGAGAACTGATGTTTTAATTTTGAAATACATTATTTGATCATTTTTCTTACAATATGACAGCAAAGATAACTATAGTCGTATAAAGTTTGCAGTTTATTTTACTGTTGAATTGAAAGCACAAAAAATAGTTTAGAATTTGTGACAGAAATCAATAGCGCAGTTATTTATTTTTTATTGGGTTCTTTCCGATTTTCTATTTTTGATTTCAAAAAATTGATTGAAAAAATACAATATCAAGGGAATTTTTTTTTTAAATTTTTACGATGTCATATGAATTTTCTAGCGCGGTTTGAAATAGCGCTTTTCCAAATCGCTCGCAAAATCCTCCATTTGGCGCGCATGCGGTGTGACGTCACATCAATATGAGCGCTCACTTCGTAATGAATTTCCCGCCTTTTATAATGGACGGGTATGACGTCATTAGCCAATAACGGGCGTTAAAAGTCACTCGTAATTTCGTGTTTTTTAAAAACATAAATTATAAATGAAAACAACATTTTTGATCATTGTGTTTTATATCGTTGGAATTGTAAAAATATACTTAAAATATTTATAACGTTTTCAAGGATATTCATGCTATCGGAAACAACGTTATTGTTTTTTTTTCAAACGTGGTTTGGTTGTACCAATACAGTGCCCTATGCAATAGTTTCCCTACGCAGATAAATAAAAAAAAATGTAGTAGTAGTAATAATGAATTCAGGTTTCTGCTACTTTTTACATATAATTACGCTGTATTTGGCTTTAAATAATACCCTTGTGAATATCATCAGCATACCATATCCGCTCCCTATGTGGAGCATATGGAATCTACAAACTGCCTCCAGCCAAGCGATCGGCCGCCAGCTCCCGTGCATCCTCCCAAGTCGAGTCCACGTCCCGCAGCTCTGACGCAAACTGCCGACGAATTGTCAACAGTGGACGACCAGTACGCCGAGAACCTGGATATATAGGAATAATATTCCGTAGATACGCGTGCGATCACGTAGCCGGTCGAAAGGGTTCTCCGGATCTTTCCGTGGAGGCTCGGTTCTTGTGTCAGTTCGTACGCGTTCGTACGCGTTCGTCGTCCGTCGTCATCTTCATTTTGCGCGTGACGTCATTGTTTCCCGCCACAATTCCATATGCTTCACATAGGGAGCGGATATGGTGTGATGATGATGATGATGGTGGTTTAAGGCGATCCGATCCAGTTGTCTCAGTAGAGAAACAGACCATCGATTCGGGGTCTTACGACAATATATCCAAATAATTCCACATCGCGGGCGGTACCCTAAATGATCAGAAATGACTGTATATTAAAAAACATATATTATTCCAATCAAACGTTTTTATACGTAGCATTCAAAACAAAACGTCACGTATATTTGTATGACACACTCTACCCCTTAAAAAGTTTATGTCTGTCATAAAACAGTACAGTTTGTCACGTCCACGGGATCGCACTGTTTGAGAAACAAAAACATAAAATCTCTAGAGAAAAGGCATTAAATCCAAAAAACTACAATTCAAAATGTTTATAGCTAGCTCAGTAGATTGAAAAAAGTGCGTAGGCGGCTTGTTTTTAACCACTAGCGTGTTTTTTTAGGTTTAGCACAAATAAGACTTTAGAAATAATGTTGTCTGAATAACAAATTGGTCTGTGTCTTTAGAAAAAAAAGGTAATTGATTTTTTGAAAATAAAAGCGCCATTAAAATTATAATAATTTATTTAAGTATATACAGCCGGATACTTAACTTAACTAAATACTTAACTTCAATATCAATGCATAGATGGAGCTATTAACGCGCTGGTGAATGATTCTCGATTCGTAACATAAATACACAAATCAAAAATGTTACCTGGTGTGGATATTCACTAATAAGCGGAATGGGGAATGTTGTAGTACATACAGTGGGCCACTTAACCCAAACGATAACAGGTCATAAAGCCCTGTAAACGCTCGAATATCCATATTCCTGAATTTGAAAGAATTCTACCTCATTTCTGTAGGGATATAAAAATGAAATATATATAATTTGTGTCATTCCATAGAAATTTCCATTACTTAGTTTTAGAACGCGATTAACCAGAGAATTTTTTACTTGAGTAAAAACCTATGTCAAACAACACATTCTGAAGTAACTTATAATTTTTCTCTTAAACAACTGGCCCTTAAGCCCACTATGTACGGGACAGTTTACTACACAGTTTCGTGTGCAGTCTGAAAACTGTCGCGTATAAAGCTAAAACTGGATGAAAAACTGTGTGCTAGTGTCAGATTCTCACTGTGCGCTAATTCCACACAGTTTTTAATACAGTTTCGGCGCGCGCATCACCCGCGGCGATTACGACAGTATAATACGTATAGTATTCAATAGTATCGGTGATATTAAAAAAAAACTTTTTTATACTTTTACTTTGGCAAATATGAATATAATGTAATAAATAATATGAACTAAATCCTAGATCGAAATTCAATATATCGAATAACTATTTGACTATTTGACAGATGAGTAATGTTGCCAAATTGTAAAATCGGTAGAAGATCCTAAAGTTATTCATAATAATATTGTTGAATTTATCCGCGCTTTATAATTGCATTAAAAATAAATGCTTTAAAAAATTAAAACGACTCCAAATCGGTAAATCAGTTTCTACATTTTTAGTAGATTCGATAAATCTCCACAAAATCGAAAGATCTGCAAAAAATCGATAAGACCCAGGCGACGATTAGAGATTATTAGAATGGCAACATTTATTGGCAGTCCGACTGTGTATTGTATGGACCGACTGTCACGTTTCTGCGCATGCCTACAAACAGTTAAACTGGTGTTCTTGTCCGTGTACAGGTAAAATTCACACGCGCAGTTTTAATTAGTCAGAAAACGGTACAAGAAACTGTGTAAGTTTCTGAACAAGAAACTGCACAGTAAAATTTATGAAAAACCAAACACATTTTATGATAACCAATTTTCTGAAGTGTCTTTAATGAAATCTATAGTTGTATATTTATTCGACTATTAACTTTTCCAAAGTATAGACGGGTGATTTGTAGGTCGATGATATATGCGTATTATTATGGCTGTCTATAGAACGTGTAATAAAGGAATCACCATCGGTCAATCGCTCTCCATAAATCATTACCTGCGTGGGTGGCTTGGAATTATGTATTTCTGTAAACAACTACACAATTCCACAGTATTTTTAGAAAAAAAACCAGGGGTGAAGGAACGACAATAATTTATTACTTAAACTACTACTACTACTACTTTTCCTTAACCGCACACAATGGTGCATAGGGCACTTGCAATGGTACACCAAGCGCAGTGTATCTTGATAATCGCTCATCTGTATTAAGTTTTTCAAAATGAATACAGGGTGTAACAAATTTCGATGTTCAAGCGGGAAACCAGTGAATCTACATAATCATTTGGAGTCGATATCGAACAAAATTTTTGATTTGACCCATAGTTTTCGAGAAAATTTAGTGTACGAAGTTGTATTTTATTTAGATTTTTTTTTGCAAATTGTTATCAAATATCATGTATTTAGTCAAATTAATACTATCCATAAAGAAAAACAAAATTTAAAAACCCCGTTTTAAACAAAATTTTGTGCAAATTTACTTAATCTGCTATACATTATGAAAAAAAAATTTTTCAAACGCTCAGATTAAAAAGTCATATTACACAATCGTCTCCCAATACGATGTTGATTCACCTTTTTTCCCGCTTGTACATCGATGTTTTTACTAAAAAAAAACATTCTGGTAATTTTACATGAATTGCACAGTATTAATGTAAGCTTATTTTATTTAACATAAGTATTATATTTTTTAAATTTAATATTTATGTTAAACACTTTTTTTATTCACTAGAATTGTTATGATTTTTAAACTCGTTACTTATATTTTATATATTTGTTATAAATCATTGCTTTTAGTATCTGTTTAACATACTCGTATATATATGTTCGTTATATTGTTTTCTTTATTCGTGTTGTGTGACTTTGTTTATTAATATTTTTTACTACATGAAGATAGGATGATCAGTCAGACGCTTCAGTACTAGCCCAAGGTATTATACATGAAAATGTTATTACGAAAATCAATTGTAAATGAATATTTCATCTTGACTCTCTATGGGAATCGAACCCGCGACCTCGTGCACGGTAACCAAAGGCGCTACACTTACGCTACGAGGGGCGGACATTACTTTAACTGGCTAAACAAAATACAAAGTATCAGCTAAACATTTTTAACCTCACCTAATTGCATATAGGGCACTGCATGGATTCTAGTTACACTAGTTCAGTCCATTGTATTCTTTTTTTTTTTTTTTTTTTTTTTTTTTTTTTTTTTTTTTTTTTTTTTAGAAAAAAGAAATCTATGCAAATATAGAAACTATTTAGAATCGAGTCGTGTCGAAGTGAGGATTCGAACCGACGATCTCTGGACTCAGAGACCGCGACGCTACCCACTGGGCCACCACCCGTTTTATTCATTTTATTTATTCATGTTTATATTTTAACAACATTAAGGGTAAGCTTAAGTCCTTACGCATCACTGCCAGTTCAGTTCAAAGATGCCAGTCAATGATCAAACATGATATATTAATGTGGAAAATCACATTATTGATAAATATTTCACCTTGCATGCATGGTGTTCAACGAAAAACTAAGGTGCTTCGAACAAAAATTTCAGAAATGTGACATTCCATACTTGAAAAATACTAAAAATACGAGAGGGTATTGGGAATTTTCGACTAAATAAGTGGTTGGTGAAATTAACCCCTATGAAACGTATATTTTTAGAAAATTTGTATGGGAACGCCACTACTTGTGAATTCTTGTTTCAAGTGACCAATCGATTTGTAGAACCCTGTGTGAATAAGAATTTGGAAATATTGAAAATTGTGAAATTTATGTTAGAAGTACTCACTTTGTAGTAATTCATTATAAACTATTTAAAATGACACTTTGTTTTTAACTACTTTTTTCGTTTCCATTCATATCATTCATTCTTGTACCCTTGATAAAGAGACACGTGTTGTATCGAAACCTGGTAGCGGGTTTTAATAATAAAATAAAAAAGTATGTTAAAACAAATGTGTATTAATTTAAATAATTTATTGAAAATTGTGTTTATTTTCTTTTTTCTTTTGGATTGTTCAACCCTGACGCCTCGTACATAGATCATAAAAGTGATAAAGTTCATTGCTTTTGTTAGCAACATATTTATTATTTATTGATTTTACAAATCATTAACCAATTCCGACATATGCACACACACCTTGTCAAAGGCACAAATGGGTGAATAAAAATTCGATAAATTAAATCACCGAAAAGATTATCGAATTCAAACTCAGAGAACGACTTAACATCTGTCAATATTACGAACAAAAAATCCATCACAATCCCTAAACACACGTTTTGAGTTATTTAAGTGGTACGAGTGGGTTTATTAATTAATTTGGAAAGGGGTTAAACATGCTTCAATCATTTTTGACAACTGAAATCAAAACTCAATTATGAAGTCTAGTAAAAAAACAATTTTTAAGTGAGTCTGTGGGAACCATTCGTCCAAAGTGCAAATATAATTCACAGCTGCGTCAGGTATTACTACACCGTAGGTAGTTCCTAGAAAATCAGATCAGCTGACGCTGCAATTCAACACGGGCAGTATGGCTTTGCACACGAATGTTTATCCCCCCACCATACAACTCTAATTACAAAGGACTTAATGTCCAATATAAATACCCGTACCGAGGGTCAGAACAGCAGTGCAACACAACATCCTATACCATCTACGCAGTTACTCTCTTCAGTCGGAGAATCGCCAGTCCACGTCAGCAGCCAAGATGTAGTGTCTTGCCTGACGTAGACGGAACGCCGTCATGGAATCTCACAGGCCACGCTCTGGATACACACTCCCTGGTACCAGCAACGACCGCAACTCCATCTCTAACGGAACTGCCACGCACTCAACATCCGACACGCAATACTCATGCTACCCGTTAATTTGAATAAACGAATACAACATCACGGGCGTTTCCACTAACCTCCACTTGTAAAAGGGGACTCCTCTGTCTCCAAACCCCTTTAAGTCCAAATACTTATAGGCAACAACCGGATCTTACTCATACATACTACTACTGCTACTCTCCCTTATTCGAACCCAATGGTGCATAGGGCACTGCATTGGTACACGAATGTGCAGTGAATTTTGGTCATTCATTACTTGTACATAGTGTAGCGACCCTGTTTATTTCCCCACTCTTATAACTTAAATTTACTTCTCATAAAATAAAGTAATAACGACAAGTCAGTCAGAATTTAATTTTTCTACAGTACACATGCGTTTACAGTGTTCACACACTAAAATATAAGCGAAGTTTAAATCATTCAGGTAGTTTTTTTTTAGAGAAATTGCTTGGTGGAAGTTCATTGATAATCGAAAATAAGATTAAAAAATAACAATTAGTTGACACTTATAATCCACCATTTACCTTTTTGGGACCAATAACCGTTTCACCGCTTCCGCGGCATTCCTACGTCAGACTGGTGGTTCTTTCAAGTGGGTTAATACTTTTTATAGGGGACGAAATTTAAATGGTAAAGGGGGGTGGATTCTTGGTATTTTATTTTCTGTATTTAGATATTTCAAAGTAATTAATATTTATGATGCTAATTTTAAATGGAAGGTAATTGTTTTTATTTCTTGTTATTTTTTATTTTTATTTTTAAAAGGTTATTTTTTACTAATTACTATGGTTGGGGTACCTAAGTGTACCTTACTATCTCATTAAGGGGGGTAATTTTGTTGTTTTTTAAAAGGAAATTTGAACTTGACAAAATTATGATATTAGTATTATGACAATTTTTATTATTTTAAAGGATATAAAACTTTAGTTGGGAATATACGTTCATTAGTTGGTCATTTAAAATATAAACACCCGTTTTGTGATTTTAATCGGTTTATTTCAATTATTTCTAGTTTATCAAGTTTATACTTTTGGGGCAGTAGTAGAAGGATTTTTGTTTCAGATATAATTATTAAAATTATGTTCATTTTCAATAAGGCTTGTTAGCGGGTTGAAACCGGTTCATTGGTCCCAAAAAATCAAAGTGGATTAAGTCATAATTCAACTAATTTTATATTTTAATCTTATTTCGAAGTTTGAATGTTTTTTGAGAACACAACGCCTATCATAACGCTTTTTATGCATTTTTATGATCTCGAGTTGTATTTGTTTCATATAACGTCGGGTCACCATTTCTTAACAACATGAAACAGGATAAGGGTCACCGTTAATCAGCTTTTAGTTATAAATTTTTACGCTGTTATCTAATGAAATGTCTAAAATATAGACTTTGTACTTGTATGTCCAACTTCACTTTCTGTCTGACTTGGATAATTCGATGTTTATTTTTAATAGAAGTTAGTTTAAGTTACATGTTAATTACAATTCTCAACAATAATGAGATTTCTATAAGAGAGTAAAAATTTACCTACAAAGCGTTTACAAAGCTTAAGATTTCTCTTGTGTTAATGGTGAAGTGGCTATTAATGTATTAACAACACTCCCCATTCCGCCTCGTATCAAATTAAAAATTAATTTGTATACAAAAACCGACTGCGACACGGTATATACTCCATACAGGAGATGTAGTATAATGTTACTACCTCCAAAAATACTATTTCTGTTTTGAAACGAGAGAAAACATACGAAAATTATTTATTCACTTTAATAATTTTTTTATCCTGATCTAAGGAAATGTAAAAATAAACATTTAACTTGTATGTCAATTTCACTTTTTGCTGTCTTCCTTGGTGCAGTCGATGTGCTGTGTGATAAAAGTTATCTCATTTCAAAATGCAGATTTCAATTTAGCAGAGCATACTAAAAATACGAAATAAATAAAGAAAGTCTCATTTAGCGAGGGAGGAATTTAATTGCGACAAATTCAATAAAAAAAGGGTTGACAACCTCAAACACATAAATATACCGAACAATTCGTATTTGCCAATAAATCGATTAAATTGACTGGCCATCGTTTAATTGGAAAATTTTCCGTACACAAAAAGGTTACTGTCAATAAATGAGATCTGAAAAGTACTGAAAGGGTTTCAGGACTTGTTTTCGTGAAAATTCTTTTCATTAAGGCTTCTATTTGGTGGCTTCTGACATTTGAACACTTTGTTGACACGTTCGGTTCTACGTGGAGTATTTTGTCATTTTCAGCTAATACGTGATCATCATCCATCACTCTCATCTCTTTTATGTCATTACAGGGTTAATAATTAAGTTTATTTTCCTTAAAAGAAGTACTAAAATCCTTAAAAGAAGAACAGAGGCTAGAAAAAAAAAGTTCTTTTTTCATTAAATAAAAAAAATACTTAATTGTATAAAAAAAATATTGTACTGCTGGAACTTGTACTTGCTGGAATTCCATGATTAAATTATTAGTATATAACTAATTCAAGTTAAAATAAAAATACTTGGTACTCTTCCTACACCTTCTCACAATACTGCCATTTTAACATAATTTTTTGTATTTTGTCTCATTTTATCTCATACTGACATCTCTCTAACTCATGTACATTTTTAGTTTTTTCTATATTTCTTTTATAGAAAAATGTTTTTGCCTTTGTGCAATATAATAAAACTTATCCCTCCAGTTCCCCCATACCTACTTTGTTACACTACTGCCATTTAACACATGTTTTTTGTATTTCCGTCTCTTCTTTCTCTCATATTGTATTTTTCCAACTCATGTGTTTAGTATCTAAAAATTAATTTAGTAAAAACTGCTATTTAACCACTTTTATGTCTTGTACAACATGTTAAACCCTTTTAAGATGCCCCCTTACAGGGGGAAAAACGCTAATTT